>VXBZ01002448.1:23667-42487 GCA_013399135.1 Heliornis fulica | reverse complement strand
CCCCCCGCTAAAACACACTTAAGAATTGGCTACATAGCAATACTCTGACCAGTACATATGCAGCAAGTTGCTGAACTGCGTTCTGCATCCCTTCCTGCGCCGATGCCGTACCTGACCAGTGCACACACGAGCTTAAGAGAGAAACTTTTTTTACAGAAAGCTTTCTAAGTGCCAAACCAGCCCTCTCTGGCCAAACCAGCCGATGAGAAGTTGTTTGTTTCTGGTGGAGAGAAGCAGATTTTTTTTTTTTCTATTTGTCTGCCTATCAGTACTCTGCCTCAATCGTGTCTTCAGTTGGGATTCTAGTCTTGCAAGAAACATTTGGAGCTACGATCCAATCCCCTATGCAAGACTGCCATCAGGTACAGAAGCTGATCTCACTGAAAGAGGTGGAAGTGGAAACCTTGTACCACAGTAGGTGGATTTCCAGCAGTGACACTGACAAACAGGTAAGGATCAAACTCGCTTTGCTCAGCCTACCTACCCAGGCACTGGCGTGCCATCACGCCGCTTTGTAACTGAGGATTTTGTCACAACACACCATTCCTTTACTTCCCAATTCCTTGACCACAACATCTATTATTACCTGAATAAACTGTGTATCACATCATGTGTAACCCCCACTGGTTTTAAATTAGCCACTCAAATATCTCATCTATCTCCCGAGTCACAGATTAAGTGGTAAAATGTATGTGTGTTAGTGGTAACAGACTAATCAGCACCAAATTCCCTCCTCTTCACCCTGGCTGCTGGATCAGGATGGAGCTACATTATACTGTTCATTAATTACAATTATCACCAGGGATGATGCGTGTGTAGGACAGAGAGCATCTGTGCACACTTCACCCAGATTCATGAGGCCACCACCTAAATGTGTAATAGGGGTGTTCCTGGGATATAAAACACAGTTAAGTACAGCTTGCTTCTGTCAAGCTTTCTGAGCTCAGTGGTTAACAAAAAGTCTTACCAGATTCACAAGAAGAGTCCAGTTGAAGCATGAAAAAACACAGACTTCAGTACCTGCTCCTCCTCCGGAAAGGAGCCTTCCGCATAGCCAGAAATCCAGGTTTTCATGTGAAACAGACGCTCGCAGCAGGCGTCGGAACACCTGACCGCAGCAACTGCTTTGGCTTTCAGTGCAGAACTGACCTAGCTACTAACAAAAGCACGTCTGCATCGAGTTACACAAGGAGGACAAAAAAAGATTTGATATGGGGTGGTTTGGATTTGTTTGCTTAGTTTTTTTAGGGGTTTTGTCTCTATCTGTTCCACCCCACCCCATACCCATCCGTTTAGGAAGCTTCTTGTGTAAAACAACAGTCATGATTCTTAATGAGCAGTGTATGTCCTGGCTTCACTTGGGCAAGTAAAACACAGATTATGTAAAGCGTGTGACCCAATCAGAAGAATGATGTACTGAAGCTACCAGCTAAAATGAAGAGAGCCAGTGGCTGCTAAACAATATAGTTTCAGCTCTGACCAAACAAAAACAAAAAAAATTCCACCAAACCAACCTGTATTTTGAACCACTATTTAGAATAACTGACTCGGAAAGGTGGGTGCATGCATTAGAAAAACACCTATGCTTCCATTTTTTGACTGATAGCATCAAAAGCTGTATGAACTGTCTCTGTATTGCAAAGGGACAAACAGATCTATTCCCACGGAGCAGCTGGTAAGATCTATTTCGGCTGTTACCTGAGGACCGTCGTGTTGTAGGGTGCGGAGGAGTCCTGTTTGTCTGGCCCAGTCCTCTGCCTCGCTGCTACACACTCAGGTCATTTCAGCTGCCCAGGGTGCTGCTCCTCAAAACCAGCATGTCGGTCTGTCATCCTGAAGCCTGTGACAGGGACCCCCTGCAGCAGGCCATCCCAACAGCGTCCTGAAAACATCAAAGCCAGGCCTCCCTGTCCCTGACTGGGACAGCTGAAACCTGAGGCATCTACGAGTAATGGATACTCTAAGAGCATCTCTGCTTCAGACTGAAAAAGCTACATTTCTTGGGATGCCAGAATGACAGAAATTACCTTGTCTTAATAAAAAGGCCTTTCAACTTTTGCAATACATGTCAGAATATCAGGCCATGTGCTCCTCCAGATTTACTGCGATGGAAGCATACCCTCACGGTATCAGTCTTGCCGCTGACTTTAAATATCAGCCTTTTGAACAAGTACTGTAGTACTTGCTACACAGACTGCTTAAGAACTCTACCAGCATCTGTGAGGCGGTACAGCTTCCAGCAAGTGCTAATTTTTTTTTTTACTGTTATTACTTCAGTTGTTTGAGTCTCACATCAAGTTTTGCCATGTACCTGCTAGCAAGGGTTATAGCACTGCCATATCTGTTCACACAGCGAATGTGGTAGTACAGCAATTTCTAAAGCTTTAAGAACAGAGCTGCTCCCACATTCAAGTGCTGAAGCCTCAGCCTGTACCTGCTGCTACTCAAGTTCCCTACTACGGCAGGCAGGACTTGCCATTGCTACCAACAAGTAGCAGTACCACAGTTACGATTAACATCTCGACTCTGATGTCCTGTGCCTGCCTACCAGTAGAACGTCACTGTCCTCAGAGCTCCCAGCATAAACAGAGCTGTAGGGTCAGGTCTGCAGGTAAGTAATGGGTTAAAGAATAACAGCTTTTGGTAATGGAGAGAAATTAATTAAACGATGTTTTCAGGTGACTTTAACCCACTGAAGGTGCTGTGGTGTTCCTTTAGTTTGGCAGAGCAGGGGAACCAGCCTTCAAAGCAACAGCAACAAACCCATGTAACATTCCAGAGCCGAGCTAGCACAAGGTGTCAGTCCCAAATGTGGCAGAAGCCAGAACACACCCCTGCAGTGATCCCCAAGTGCTACGAGGATCAGGATGGGGTGTCCGGCCCCGTGCTCAGAACAGCAGCGGCCTGGGGTTCCCTTGCCTTGTTCAGAGGCACCCAGCTTCAGGCCAGGGGCTGCTCCTTCCCAGCTCACAGCGAGCCCAGGCTGCCCTGGCTGGGGTTAACACCTTGCACCACACTTGGGTTCTCACCCTGCTGCCCACGTTTCCGTAACAACAAAAAAACAATGTTAAAGTCCCACGGCTTTGGCAGTGTTAGTGGTTTTAGGAAAAACACAGGCTGCTGGTTCTTTTTCCATAACACTCCTGTCATTTTCCTTCCTGTAATCCACTCTTCCCTGCACGCAGCAAGCTTTTCTTTTGCACAACTTTGCTACCAAAGCAGCAACCTGTTTTACAGCCTGTGCAAATGAAACACCTGTTATAATTAACCCGGACTTGTATTCCTTTGTGTGCAACTGTTTACATATACATTTGTGAGATGGGAAATAAACAATCTATCAACTTTACTCTTGTCTAATCCTGTAATCCTCCCATGAAATATTAACTACTGAGTATACAAAATAAGCCGTTACATCAGCCATAATCATCGCAGGTACGTAGCACTATTCTGCTCCAGAGTCCACACCTGCTTCTTGCCGCTTTTCTCAGGGGTAGCAGCCTGCCTGCACATCCATTACCCAGTGTTCTTATTTTTTTTCCTTAGCCTCCAGCAACCTGCAACAATACACTTGTATCTAAATCACACCATCCAGGAAAGCCTTGCCCCAGCACCAGCCATGTTAGCATTGAAAGAGGGAACAGCAACGGTGAAGTTGGCGTGATCACAATTCTTACGGTAAGGCTGGGAAGAACAAAACTTCAGAGCAGTTTTCTCCCTCTCTGAAGCATCAGCCTGTCCATGTATTTTACAGTTCTTGCCCTCAAAAGAACATGAACAGATGAACATAATCCAAAAGCAAAGGTCCAGGTGCACTAACCTAACCTGACAGTTGGGCTGCTCGGTGCCAAGTTTTCTCAAATTTTACCTGAAGTATCTCTTAGTGCACCGAGGTCTAGAAATGTGGGTTGCCTGTACCCAGGATGCTGAGCCTTTCCTCTAGGTCTGCCACTCTCCCCACAACACAGACAAAACAACTTCCGCAGCTAACAGAGACTTCTTACTGCTCTGTTATTTAAAATAAAACTTAAAAATAAAATAATAAAACTTAATAAAATAATATTAAAACTTAATATTAAATATTATTAAAATCTGAATATTAAATAATGTTAAAAACTTAATAAAATAATAAAACTTAAAAAGAAAAAAAAGTAAAAAAAAAAAAAGTAGTCACACGGACCCCATTCTACTCTGGCTGATTAGGACAGGTTAGTGAATAGCCTGATGGATTTTGCAATAAAATCCAGGAGAGCATTTAGCTTCCCTGCACAAGTCAGGTGTTTTATCTGTATGATGTAGCGACACCTTCTACCCCAGCACAAGGACACACTTTTCCTGCAATGGAAAAACTCGCAGCTAAAGGGTAATCAGGACATCACTCCTGATTCCAGGGTGGCTCCCCAAGAAACTATTTCTGTTACTTTGTCTACAGCGAGACACAGAGCTCAGAATCTAGAACAAGATGTTAGTAAAACAAACTTCCTTTTTGTCCATAATTACTAACAGGAAAACCTCAAATTCAACACACTTGCCTTATTTCCAGCAATCACTAATGGAGGGAGTTACCAACATATATAACATTTGCAGCACAGAACCAATAGACGCTCACCCCAAAGTTAAGTGGGAGAGTAATATGCATGAGTGTCATTGCAAAAGGCATCAGAAGGTGGTAAAGAAATCACTCCATTACTGGCCCATCATTTTGGTAGTCCATGGTTACATGGAAAACAAGAAACAAACCCCATATACAGACTTAAAAAAATCCTCAGTACCGTGTTGCTACGGGTATCAGATACAGTACAGAGTAATTCTTCACACCACCACAAGAACAGCAGCACTGGAATCCCCCTACCCAAGAATGACCAGCCCCACAATATTTCCCCTTTACATCCTCTCAGATTTCAGCAAACCACTGGTTTGAATTTTCACCAACTCCTGTGATCTGCAGAAACACCCCACCCCCAAACCCATCTCCCTGTAAAAATAAGAGATTCCAGGACAACCGACCAGCAATTAGCTTGAGGTAGAACACACTGAAAAAATACCTGTACACAGGATTCCTAGCACTTGGCTACAGATTTTGAAGCTCAACTACTTGACTGAACAAAAAAAAGAAAAAAACCCAATAAAACAACCCCACAAGAGCTGTAGCAATCTCAGAAATCAAGCTTGATTTCTGCAGATCGATGCAGTTACTGACATTACACCTTCCTCTTCCACATGCGCTGCTTTTTGTTACCAGGTAAGTTATTGTTATTTTTGGAGACCTACAATAAATGAAAATAGCTGGTTAGTTCAAGCAGTGATGTCGCCCCCCCCACCTCCCGCCCCAACATACATACTTCCATGTTAACATTAGTGTCATTTACAGCCACCCACACTCTAAAGAAATAGGATCATCACCCACACCTCACCTACTCAATTCTATTCCTTCAGGGGAACACTCAAGACACTGATTTGTAACAGCTTTCTGCCCCAGGCCTGTCACCCCTGACAGCATCGATTTGGTATCAAGTAAATGTTAGCACTGTGAAATTTTACATCTGTTCCATTTTTCCCTTGTTTTAAGCTATGAAATAATGAAACCTCAAAGCCCAAGAAATGCCTCACAAGGGATGAGGCAGGGTGGTACTATCTTCACCACACTATCAGACAGCAGCTTAGTCCCCATTCGGAAGCCTCTACTAAAACTCTGTTCGCCATGAAGAAACCAACTCAAATGTTTTGCTTTGCTTCAAACAATCATCACATTTCATAAGCTTAAAGAGTTTAAATGTACCACACTGCTGCCCAACCACAGAGTCTCTTCCACAAGGGTGTCACCAAAGACAGCAGGAAAAAACCACAATAAGCAACACAAGTCAATCTTTATTGAAAACTGAAGTATTAATACATAACAATTCTTGTTACAATAAACGTGCTTTTAAGAATTTAAATCTGAGCTCATCTACTCATTGAATTGCATAAAAAATAAAAACAGTATGAATTTTCACAATTGAACTGGCTCAGAATGGAATCTCCACTCTTGGTGTTGATGCAATAGTTCAATGCAGGAGTGAGTGATGCCTTAAAACTTATTCTGGAAGACAACATTGACCTAAACTTGAAAAAAAAAAAAAAGTACCAATACAACTGTTCTTAAAACAGTTTTTTAAAAAGTCAAAAAAAGGAAACCTGTGTCTATTTCATAACAAACATGGAGAACTATTACTGGGGCCTCTTGTACTTCCATCGCATGCACTCACTTTTTCAAATCTTAGACAGGAGGGCAGCCAATAATAGCATTACAATAAAAAAACCCCACTAACAAATCCATTCTACTTAAAACAAGTCTGTACAGCAGCCAGCTAAAAAAGCTTTCCCAGTTTGCCTGCTAAGTGCCCAAAAGTCACAACAGTTTAGAAAAGTCACATTTGCTTTTTGATGTTGAAGCTTCAGAGCCCATAAATTGTTTAGAATACTTTTTATTTTTTTAATCACAAATGGACCCTCACTACCTGTGGAATTCAGATGTTTCAGCGTTATATGCAACCCACACAAGAAAAGGTTTCCTTGTCCCCAGATAAACACTGTTCCTCTTCCCTCTTCTTTCTACACAACACACCTTGTTTTTCTCTCAACTCCCCCCAAAGAGGCGTACACAGACAGCCCGAGGAGTCCCCGCCACGTCAGGGACCTCAGAACAAACTCGAATCTTGGTGAGGCTCGATGCACAAGACTATCCTAACTTTGCTGCAGTTAATCCTTTTCACTGGCATTCTACCTCATCAAATCTGAGGGGCTCTGGCAGGAAGCTTAGCATTGGAAAAACACAGAACTAGAAAGCTGACGCTTATTAATGAGAACAACCCAAATGAGCTTAAATCTCTGTGTCTTTTGGACAGGTGTTTGCAAACAGCACGACCCGAGGAGCGACAGGTTGCTCCCCATCCCCTGTGCATGCCCACGTCAGCTGGTGACACTGGCTGGAGAAGGCTGGACATGGACCTGCTACCACACAAACCCCATCCAGTGCAACTGCAGGTTGCTGTGCAGCAGCCACTACACCCACCCTCTCTCCCACAAGCTCCAGCTGAAAGATGGCTGTTGTTTGTGTTCCTAAGACAGCAGGCTTCACATAGCTGGTATTTACTACTCTCAGGTATGAGCTTAGGCCTAGAGTTAAATGGTGGTATCGGGTTGCTGTGCCCATTGAAGGGGTACCAATGGTATGTAACACCGTGCTTAGGTGCTGGGGAGTGAAACAACTCTGACCATCCCTCGCTCAGACCTCTTGCATGGCCTTGCTACACAAGTAGCAGTGAAGCCAGATTGTTCCATGAAGAGTCGTCAACGTTGAGTACCCTGATACACAACTCTGTACCATGAACTATTCTCAGACAACACTAAGATGTGGTGGTACTTATGTGGTGGTGTTTTGTGTGGGTTTGTGGTTTTTTTCCAGAGGATGAAGCAATACAAGGAAGGACTTCAACTATAATAAGTGATTTTTTCCATCTACCTCTGAATCTAAGCATTTAACTTGCATAGTACGTTCAGAAAGAAACCTTCTTCAACAGCATTCCTGTACGTCTCCTAGAAACTTCCAATAGGAGATGGTTACAACAGGCATAAGCAAGATCTAGTAGTATGATTCTCTGTCTTCCTTCTTAGCATTTCGTTAATAACCACCACACCACTGACTAAGACAAGTATTTGGGGCCAATTATTAGCCATTTTTCTTTCGCTGCTGCTACATTTAAAAGACACTTTCATCAGTTGACATAGGGAATACCTCAGTTTTTAAAAAATACTTTATCTAAACTCAACACTTGAAATTTGAATTTAAACAAAAAATCATTTCTTGGACTTCTCTTTGTTATTGCTGCAACAGTTATTTTCAGTTCCAGGTTTAAAATAGTACATTTTTTTTAATCATATAAAGCTGCCATAAAAGTGTTTTTGTTTGGTTGGTTTTTTTTTGCTTTTTAAATTTTTTTAAAGAGAAGCCAGATCTGAAATGTCTCTACTGCACTAGCACTTTTTACTTGCTGAGGAGCTCTAGTGCAAACACATACTGCGTATTTATTTATAAAGGAATTCTAAATAGGGAATGTTATATAAAAAGCAGGAGAGAATGTTTCATAAGACCCTCACTGTGTAAACGCCTATTTAATGATGTACAGTTTCCCCCACCGCAGTTTTAAATCCATGCTTTCTACTGTTTTCAACAAATACCAAGAAGATAGTTATATATACACATATTCCCCCCATCCCCCTGCACTGTGCTTTTGGTTACTTTCCGTATCAACTACTGGAGACACACTCTGCCCTCCCAGTAGAGTATAACTGATCTGAACTGGAAGGTGTGGTACCTTGGAAAAATGTTAACTTTCCCCCTCGTGGATGAATCCCGTAATGCAACTTAGAAAAAAAAGAAAAGTGCTCAAGTAAGTGACACTGCCTAAGTGTTATGGAATATTACAGAGACTAATTCTGAGATGAAATTTAGGAATCTGAAGTTAGAGCAAGTGTATAGGAAGTAACATCCATTCCTTAACTAGTTCTCTATTGCAGCATTCAAAGTTCTCTCCTACGATTTTCAAAGCTCTAGTTTATTGGGTAATGAGGCAGGAGACAGCAAAGCTTTGAGCTTGTTCTTTACAGCTTCTCCCCAATACAGCACTGTTTCATACTCAGCTCTTTGTTAATGTCGTGCTTCAGACAACAAAATGCCACTCTCTAGTAGCTAAAACAGACAAGTGGCCTGTATTCATGTTCTTGGCATACCTGACTAATCAAAGCTGCAAATCTACTACACAAATGGAATTCTTAAACAGACGGGAATGAAGCAGTGCAGATTCCAGTAAGTTTTTCTTGGGTAATTTTCTGCTCCATATAAGAACATATGGAAATACCTAAGCTGCAGTAAGTGCTCATGAGTAAGGTTTAATGTACTTATTCCAATATTATCATGTTCAAGGCATTAGAAATAAGGGGGTCATCCACTGACAGCAATTCATGCAAAATAAACCTAAACTTTATTAAAAAGAAAAAGGGTGGGGGAGGGGCAAGAGGAAGTACAAAATACAGCGAGTGCTTACTGTAAAAAATAAAGTTACTGAAGGCTCTAACCACAAAGGGGTTGTGAGGGTGTGTAAGCCTCCCACCAGGGCAGAGTACTGGAATGGCAGCACTCAATCAGCACTGATGCTTATCCTGAAGCAGCTGCCGAATCTGTATAGGAGGAGAACACCCCAAAAACAAAGCATAACTAGATAAACAACTTTAATTTACTTCTGAATGAAGTTAACCTACAAGAACAATATAGCCTGATATACCTCTGTGTAAATGCTTAAAAGGGAACAACGTTTTATAACCATTTACTGAGTGATTTATTGCGCGCATAATGTAAAAAAAAAAAACCAAAAAAAACCCCAAAACAAAACCAAAGAAAAAGGAGAAATTGCATCTTTCTAGAATCCTAAGTCAAGCAGGTTTAGGAAAAACCTTGATTTTATGTGCAATATTGAAATTTAAATATTTAAAATCTCTCCTGTAACAATTTTGGTATACAAATGGGTTCTAAGGCTAGCCCTTTATCCCCACAGCATTTGCTTTGAGGTACTTCTTAAAAAATTGAAGTTATAAGAAAGAATACCAGAAATGACTCCTTGCAATGAAATGCTAATTTGCAGTCAGTCTTCTTTTACATGCTTCCAAGTGCAATTTAAAAAAAAAACCAAAACCTAAGGAAATGCATCAAAATGCTGTAACCAATAAATGGCTCCTACTTCAATTAAAAATGTTTTCAGGAGAGGAAAAGAATAGCTAACTGAAATCTCTATGTTCTGGCAGCCCTACTACAGCATCTTCATAGTCCATACTGCAAGTAGTTAGTAAAGAAATTGTTAAAATTATTTGTTCCCCTTTAACATACTCATCAGGCACACAAGCTTTCATCAGAATAACATGCAGCTGAACTCCTCCTGTTTGTTGTACAAAGCCCTAGCATTTCTTAAGTTTCAGGAAAGCAAGCTGAATCAACTGCACGTACAACTTGAACTGACTACAACATTCCTTAGGAAAAACAGCACGGATTTCCTGAACTGAGAACTAACCAAAAGTGTTTCTCCATCAGTCTGTGGGGCAGTCTCACTTTGACACATCTTGCATCACATGAAAGATAGTACTGGATATATATCTCCCCAGGACATGCAATCCCTTACGCAGATGATATTACCTCCTACCATTCTGAAGAGCCAGTTTTGCCTCAAGGAAGTTTGTGTTATTTACTGGCACACACAGCATTACCTCTGTCATTTCGCTCTGATCCTTAAGAACATCTGTGTAACACTGAATCCATACAACAACAATGAAAAGGTATAAAGAAAACTAATTGTGTGTGGGATTTCTACAGCCTGACTCATTTTCCAGTCACTCCAATTTAGTAGTTAAATTGGAAAAGAATACATCACTTAAATAAAAATATGCCCCTTTTAAACTGGCAACTTCATCAACCTGAAAAGGCTGAAGCTCTTACCTAATGTATATTATGGTATCCTAGAAAGAAATTCACTTTTATGATTCTACCTTTTAAGACCCTGCATACATTACAACAGTGCATTAGTGATACAAGTTGTAAAATACTTTTCGGTTCCTTTGGATTTGCATATGATGGTTTTTGCATCAGTCACTGCAGGTAGATTGAGCAAGCTTTGTTTTTGTGTTTTAACATGCATTCAACTAGATATGGATCAGAATAAATTTATACTCCCTTTTTTATCATTATAATTAGCTAAAAAATTGCAAGACAGTCCACAAAACAGGATTTGCTTTAAGACTAACTGCTGGAGTTCCAAGATGTAAGATATGCAGCACTGGAAAATCTTCAGTGATCAGGAATTAGTAGTGTTTAGCCAAGTGTTGAAAGCATTCAGAAGAAAAGTCCTGGTAGGAGGCATGAGGGCTTCAGCACCAACTTTTAAACCTCAATTTCTTGTTTGCATATCTCCCATCTTCAAACCTACATCAAGAGGGGGATTAAAAAAAAACAAAACAAAATGGTAGAAAATATTCTCAATTATGCGAAATACTGTTTGACTGTGGCAAAACATCCTAACGTTGCGTGCACCACACTGACCTGCACAGGCCACAGATGGTAGGCGTTATATAATGCTGCCTTTGCACTTGTGTCATCAGAAATCTGCAGATTTCTACATTAAGAATTCACTGCACTGATTTTCTCCTGTTGTGTCCATTCCAGCTTTGTCACCACTAGTAGTTTTGGCTTAAGTACAAGGTGCAATACTAATGAAATTTTGCATAAAATACCTTGTTATCAGCAGTCACGAGTTTAGTAACACAAAAACTCATGTTTATACTCATGTAATATAATATTTCATCCAAAAGTGTCATGTGTGAAGCACCACAAATCTGCAAGCTGTTATGTAGCATCACAGCAAATGAGAAACAAGTGATGTCAGTAATGCTGCATTACCAGCACAAAGGGAGTTAGTGATTACACCTGTAACCACATAACTCTGTGGACACATAACTGCCGAAACAGAAATCCAGAAAGAGCTAAAACCAAGTTAACTCTGTTACACAGTAAACGCACCCAAAGTTAAAATTTATGCTTTGGTTGGTCTGATAAATCCTTTATTTCAAATGAAGCTGTTCTCAATTTACACTAAAAAACAAAAATGGAAAGAAGGATCCCAAAAACATTAGGGGCTTTGTGTCAGTTTGAAACACACTACACCCCACAAATCCATCCCACCTTATAGCAGATTTCAAAATTAAACTCCTTTTCTTGGAATCCATGATCTAAATTTTGGTCCACACTAGAGAGAACTTTCCCCTACTGCCTGTAAGAAGTACAAACCGAGACTTACCTGCAACAGAGCGAACATATGAACTGAACTCTAGGTTGTGTCTTTATTTTAGCAGCTTGTAAGAAAGGTTCAGGCTCAAAGGCAAAACACTTCAGCCTACATATTTAGCCAATCAAATTTATGACTCCAGTCGCACGCACTGCTTTACTCAGGAATCACAGGACTGCTGAACTCAGCAGGTCCCAATGAATCCAAATTTGAGGGTCATTCTTTGTATTCAACAATCATGAACTATGAAAACAGTTCATGATTTCTGAAGATCCGGATCACTGAAAAAGTCCCACCAGGTTTCTCTTTTGCAGGGAACAGCTACTGCACAGGCAACATTTTCTGTGTATTTTTACTCAAATACAACACCATAGAAGCACTGCAGGCTGCTTACCTTGAGAAAAATCTCCCCGAAGGACCTGCAATGCTGTCATTTGTAAGAAAAATTAACTGCTTTCAATCTAAATCAGTAACTTACACTGACTGCCAGGATGATCACCACTGTGGGGGCACATAACTATAGGTGGGTGTTCCTGGAGCCCGATATGTGGGCATAGTAACTGGATGAGGGGCTACTGGAGTTGGGGAATGAGTTGTCAACAAAGTACCTAGGACAAAGAGAAAATTTTTTTTTCAGTAAGCACAAATTCCAGTACAGAGAGAGAAAAAAAAAAAAAAAGGGCGGGGAGTGATAATTTTAAAAACAATTGCAGCTTGCTCATATTGCGATTTAGTTAATTTTATCATTTTGCACTCCAGCCCCAATCTTACGTCACACATTTAAGCAAGGGGATCATTTTGATGTTTAGTCCAATGCACACAAAGGTACTCATTACTCAAAAATAACTCTAGCAGAAACCCTGCAACATAAGCATTACTCACTGCAAAACTTTTTCCCACATCAGGTTTTATATGCTGTAAGAGTATCTGATGTAAAAAAAATAAATTGACTGATGAATCAGACAACAGTTCTTGTTTGCATTATTGCAGATAGGTTTTTACAGACAAGGGGGCTTCAGAAACAGGCTGAAATAGCAGAATCTTAAGTCTTACTCTACAGCACTATGTAGAAACAGCAACAGACACCTAGGATAAGCTTGCCCACATTCAAAACCCCAACGAGAGCTCAGTTTGTGACATACAGCTGCTTCAGTTTTGAGATAACCCAAAGTAAACAATAGATTTGACAAGATAAAAACCAGAATACAAACACAAGTTAATGGCTCTTGTTTTTCAGGTGAATGAACTGAGCGTCCTTTGAGTGACTGCACACATTTCTTCATGAGTTAACACCCACCAAGTAACAAAGTGTGACACCCCCTCAGTAAGACGGCATTTTCCTCAGCCTTAAGAGACTGCCATCTCCAACTAGGCATGGAGAAACATACTGAGAATAGGAATTCAGACTCTTGACACTGGTAAGATGAGAAGGATGCAAGAGGAAATTAAATTCCATACAGATACATAGACAATCTACTTTACCCTCATGCTAGTATCTGAAGAGAGGATGCAGTATCTCCATCCTGAGAGGTGATCAAAATATCACTGAATAAGTATGTAACTTGATGTAGCTGGACTAGATGACCCGAAACAGTCCCTTCTCATCTAACCAATTTCATAATTCTGCCCAGCACACCGCTGGCAACACATTTTTGTAACGTTCTGGCTTGAACTGTAAGGAGAGCTTCATCCAGAGAACACAAATTTCACATACCTGCTGACATTGCCATAGTAGTCCCAGCCACCATCCCCATGGTCACACCGTTTCCTCTCGGTGGTGGAATTGGAGCAGGATACATAGTTGCAGGCATGCCGTTAGGCTGCACAACTGTGGTGTGATGAATTACGTGGGGTGGTGCTGCATATAAAGGCTGTGTGTAGTAAGTGCCTTGCTGTTGGAGGGGAAAAAAAGTAAATCAAGTAATTGCAATGTGCCTGGTCTTCTTTCATAATCGGGTCTTCTTTCATAACATATAGAATAATGCTTTTATATTTACCAAGCAGAGGCCAAAACATATATTTCAACTATTGCAATTGTGTTTCACTGGCAAACTTTTTAATATTTAGCCCCTTTTAGGGCATTTAGGATAACATTCAAAGTGAAACCCTTTGCACAACTCCACTGCTGACTAACTTCAACAATAAGGGCTCATTCATTATTCATCCCCTTGGTTTCGTATCTCTTCATATATTAATCCATGACAGAACTACTCTCATTTTTCCACTAATTTCTATCCAACTTCTTTTTTATAAAGAACCAAAAGGTTCCAAATCCAAATGCACTAAGCAGAACAGGAAACTTTGTTTCATGCTTATTAATTCCCTTAAACTGCTGTATACACGCCAGGCAAGTTTCCTTCACACAAAGAGGGACAATTTTTCACAAAAATATGTTTACCAAAGTGTCTTAATCCTATCCTTTCTAGTAGTTTTTAACAGTTTTGATTAGCAACAGCCTTGGTAACTCTATCAATCACAATAGAGACTTCCTTAAAAACAAATGAAGGATAAAAAGAAAATAATAGGAAAATAAACCAATATAAGTTCATGATAATTTTTGACAAAATGAAATGAGGATGTGGTAACTATAGTGCCCAGCATGCATTTCTAAAAATACTAAATTCTGTGTCTCTTCAAATATCAAACAAATACCAGTGAGTGCAGGGTAACTGTCATGTAAGAGTATGTAAAAGTACACACCACTCACACTGTAATCACTGTATTAAGAATTCTTACTGCAGGCAGCTAAAAATTCTGTCCATCCATGAAGAAATAGACGTGATGTAAGCGTTCAAGCAGATACAAGGTAAACAAGACACAGTTGGTTTTGTTCACATACCTGTGCATATGGATTCTGCTGTGGATAGGCACTTCGAACTGGGTATACAGCAGTCTGGTAGGGATTTGGTGATGAAGAGTATGGTGGCACTGCTCCACTGGTGGGTGAACAGGATACTTTATATGGGGTGCCTGGTGTATAACCTGAAACAAAGATAACTTTGCATTAAAAACATAAGAAACAAGCATCAGCAGACTGCTTGACCACTTTCCAATGCCAGGGCTAACAATTTTCTTAATTTCTAAATTCCTTAATCTTTCCAGGAGTCTGTAATAGGCTAGTCTCAATATCTGAGCACAAGTTCTGCCAGTTATGTAAGTATTATTTTCAGACTATTATCAGTATTGTCTGCATCAACTCAGCATGAAAAGTAGCATGCACAATAACCACAGGGAGAATACTGTTCTAACAGATGTATGTTCCTGGTTTAAGTGGAAATTAAATGCTACCAGTTTCTGTTTTGTTTCAAGCATTAGCACATGAAATATCATCCTTACTAGTGAAAGCAGAATGACATAAAAACAACTGTGGAAAGTGCTTTGGTTTCTCCTGTGCCTGATCTTCCATCTCTTTCCTCAGCTCACCACCTTCCCTTTCTCCTCAACAACAAGCATGCTAGTGCAGTTACCTAAATCCCACCCCAGTGTCCACAGGGGACAAATACGCTTTTCCCAGCAACCAGGCTCTCCGGACAATTGGTTTCTTCAGAAAGAATTTTAAGGGCAGAAAAAAAATCAGCAAGCTGAGCTTGGAAAGTTACGGTTTAAAAGGAGGAAGAAAACAAAGAATTCTGAAGACCACAGACCGAAGGAAAACCAGGAATCTGGAAACAACCAGTAGGATGCAAAACAAGTAGAAACACAAGGGAAGCAGTGAAACACAACACAACCCTCAAGTATAAGCCTGAAATATAGGAACAACAGCTAAAACTTCAGCTTTTTACTTCTCTGAAGGTGAAAGCAGTACGACTTAAAATTGTATTAATTTATCAGATGATTGCTTAAGAGTCGTATTCAAAGTAATGTAAAACTTACCCCACAGTCTAAGTGTCAGTGTAAGTCCCTACATCTTTTCCTCATTCTTGGTTCTAACAACTTCTAAACTTCAGGTTACTGCTCTGACATACTGATCACACGTACCTGTTTGGAAGGTAGGATTTGCTCCAGGATACATATTGGGGGAATAGGCAGGAGCAGCCGCTGCATAGCCCATTGGGAAGCCAGCTAGAAGAAGGAATATGTCAAAGTTATTTTCTAGACTGACTGGACATCTATCCAGACTTTACTCCCAAAAATTCTCACTGTACATCTTTTAATTGAACTCAGTTAACAGATGGCCTTCAATCACACACCTCAACTGAAACACTGGGATTCTCTTCTCCCAAGCCACCTGAAATCAAATGCTAGATGAAGGGAACAGCTAAGTAATCATAAGTGCCCTTACATCCCTGTTTCAGCAAATTTCAAAGTTGTCCAAATAAATCTCCAGTGGACAATGTTTTGTGCAACTATCCAACCCTCCTCCCCAGCCCAAGGTTTAAAACCAGACATACATAAAATAGCTATCTGAAGAAAAGGGACCTTTTGACAGACACAAATCCCTAAACGTCAGTTTGACTCCTACTCTCCAGATCAGAGACAGTATAAACTGGTAGTCCAAAACACTTATCATATTTTCCACAGATTTGTTATTTCACTCAGGTATTAAGCTCATCAGTTTCAGGCATGTACAGTGACAGTTAATATTGACAAGGGCAAAACGACAGGTGAACACTTCTACACCAGAGTATGAGAGCTACTGCAGCTGAACTAACATCACAATATACTGGCCCCCAACATAAGGCAAAAAGCAGCATTAGCAGAAGCTGTAGTTACCTGAATAACATGAAGTTTGTTTAGATGATAAAAGTGAAATCTCTGAATTAGTCATAGGAAGTTATTTTTTCCAGAAACTTATTCACATTATTCCAAACTGTAAAACTGAGTAACATCTGTATTTAGAATGACATGAGCTACTACCACATTTTGTTATCAACATACAAATATTTCAACTTCTCCAGATAAAAGGCAATTACTAGTTGCATATTCACTGTAAGGCTTAAAGCTGCTAGTTTTTAGTTGTTACTAAAATCTGAAGGATTTCTATTTTGCTATAAATCCCAAAGTCCTTAGCAACTAGACCTAATAAAAATTTCTTAACTCAGGAGTGTGTATTCTAACCCAGTTTTATAAAGCACTCTGTAAACATATCAACTTGGCACTACTATTAGGTGGTCAGCATGAGTAAGACTAAGAAAAGCATTTGACTTGAAAATCGAAGGTAAAAGTTATCATAGCCAATTCAGAACAACTTTCCAGAGTGTAAAAAGCTCTTAAGTTGTCCAATTCACAAGGGGACAATGAAAAGCTTTAGTACAGCTTTACACATTACCCAAATTGACTACAGGTCAGCAACATTATTTATGTTGTACATATTTTGGGTCTAACCCTCACAGGTTTAGCTCCACAGCAGAGGTCTCTGAGCCACTTCAGAAACCAGCTGTTTGTGAAAAACATGACAAGCAGCAGCTTTAACTTCTACACAGACCTTTCATCCATGTGAAAGCTTTTGGATATTGATTCTAGCTACAGTAAACCCACCCAACAACCTCAAATAGGTGTAGTATAACATAAACAGCTATTACATATGCAACAGCTTTAGAAACAGACATCTAGTGATGTGCTCATTACTTTCTACTGCCATGCAACTCATGTAAATTCAACAATTCTGAATGGAGAATCTGTAGTTTTTAAATTAGGAGAGGCAAAGAAGGGAGACTTGGTCACACAACAGCTCAAACTCCTAGAATGCAGGTCTACTTTCCATTTTAGAGAGTGCATTTTGTGTTTAACCAACAATCTTCAAGCCCGAACCAGGCAGCTCAGCAAGCTGCCTATAACAGTCTAACATTGTAGATCTTACTGACTATGCTGAATTTAAGGGTCACAGTTGTGTAAAATGACTGCTCTAAGGAAGAATTTGGAGCAATTAGCTTGTAGCATGACATTCAAAGTACTTCTATACAAATTCTACTTCAATTCCATATATTTTAGTTATACTAATTTACAATCAAGTGAAGACTGGAAAATACACAGCACTTACAAAATTCAACACGTAGTCTAATACATATAGAAGTAGAATAAAAGATTAGAAGCTGCAATGCTGTTTAAACTGCTATTTATGTGCTACAATAGCGTATCTTCCTTCTTAAAGTACCACTTAGATTAGTACAGGCAAGATCTTCAACGCAAAGCTTAAGTGGTTTAAAGTACAAATGAACCCCTGGCCAATACAAACTTCTGCTTAGAAATTAATAGAGAGAAAAAATATCAAGTTATATTTACATAATTCATAATCTTTAAAGCAAAAGACAACCTTGAAAATGCAGTATGTTACTAATATAAAAATAATTGTACTGTAACTGATACTAATTAGTAAAACACTGCTGTGTGCCTTGCTATGAAATTGCTGTAGTCCACATAACTAAGACTGTTAAAGAGAATAAAACTATCCCATGGGACTTCTGGTTACATGACATCAGCTTTACAATTTATTACTGCACCCTTTCAGTCACTCAGACTTAAGAAAATTGCAACACAGCTTTTGTTTTCCCCTTATAAATACTGTAGAAATTTATAAAAGTACACCTGTTGGAAGAAAATATTAAAAGCACCTTGAAAGCAAGTATCAGTGTTAGAAGGTTTTTGAGACGATCAAGTCAACTGTAAAGAAAAGTCACTGATGCACTAGGGTTTGGAATCACACAGAATCACAGAATGTTAGGGGTTGGAAGGGACCTCGAAAGATCATCTAGTTCAACTCCCCCTACAGAGAAGGAAGAGTAACAGGAAAATAGGAACTCCAGTACACTACCTAAGCTGAAAAACACACTTAGAACCTGTAAATACAGGCAGGAAAATACAGTACAGCTACAAAGAATACAAAAGAGTGACTGTGCAGAACGGAATCCTAGCTCCCAGCACACCAACTAAATCCCATGCGTAAGATCTGAGGTGAAAGACCCTCCAGCCTCTCCCAGGATGGAATAATTCCCTTAACCCTGCAGGTATCGGCGGGGGGG
>VXBZ01002448.1:0-16424 GCA_013399135.1 Heliornis fulica | reverse complement strand
GGTGGGCTGTCCCGCCGCGCTCCCTTGCGCCGGGCGCTGCGGCCCGACTCGCAGCCGTGAGCGCTCTGCCCCTCGGGACAGGCTTCGCCTGCCTGCGGGGAGCTCCCTCCCCCTCCTGCGCGGGACGGCTGCCCAGCGAGTCGCTGGAGGGGCCCGGCCGAGTGCCCGCAGAGCCTCGGTCCTTGCCCGACCTGCGCTCCCGTGAGGCCTTGGCCGCCGTCGGGATCTGCCCGCCAGAGCCTGCTGGGAAGCGGTAGGCGCCGTGCCAGCCTGGCGGAGGGATGCGCCGGTCAGGCTTGGCTGGGCCGTCCGGCACGCGTGTGGAACGAGAGGGGCGGCACCGCGGGGTTTTGCCTGCGCCGGGGCAAACAGGACGGGGCCCCCGGGGCCTCCGGCTCCCTGCCAGGGCACCCGGCTCGTGGTGCGGTAACTCCTCATGGCAGCTTTCACTTAGCCAGTGGGTTCTCTGCTGAGCAGGCACACCCGATAAACTGATGCTCATCAGAGCTCTACCCAGCTCGGTGCAAGAGCCAAACAGATGAGCGAGGCCGGCTTAACCTGATACTACATTTCAGGTCAGGGAGCTCTATAACAGACTCTATAATGGTAGAAGCCAACCTTGCACTGAGACCTAACTGGTCTCGAGGTCCCTCGAGGTCCCAGGTTGATCTTCAGTCACAACACACAGACTTCTTATCTTAAAAGATACAGAATCAATCCTTTCGCTAAAGCATTTGGTATCTGCTGAGGATGGGACAAGATGCCAATGCATGGCAGATGAATTTCACCCAGAAGCAGTGGGTTGAACATGCACCAGAAGAGACGAGAGTGACAGCTATGCAGAGTTCACGTTGCTGGCCCTTAAAAAAGTGATGCACACACTTGTAAAGGCCCTGGCCAAAGCAGTTACCAGTCCTGTTCAGTAGCAGGTGAGGGAACATAACTGAGCATCTGGGGGCAGCCCAAACCAGGAAGGTTTGTCATGGAGCAGCCTGTGCAAACAGCGTTGTTAGTTCAAAGGGGTTCTGGCCAGGCACCATGTCTACTACTACCCAAGAGAGGACTGCCAGCATGACACCAAATGCTTTATCAATTGGTCCTAGTTTGCACATGGGCACATAAGCCAGTGTGCTGCTGGAGAGAGTGATGCTGGCACCAAAACCAGCCACAGCAGGTTAGAGGCAGAACGACAGGTGTCTGGTGAGAATTGGTGGTCATGGCCAATACATGTCCCACACAAATGATGTTACAGACCACTCCAGGAACCTCAGAAATTTCAGTAAATCCCCCTGGCTCAGGGACATGCAATGTAGTTAATACTATTTCCAGTGCTCCCACTACACATTGTTACTAGCACCACAGCAGTATTGCCCTTCACGCTAGCTGGCGTTACGCAAACTGTCCTGAATGGTAATTTAAACTTGTCCCATGGGGTAATAGCCTACGCTGTGTGGAAAATGCTCTAGCCATGACAAAAATCTGATACATAAGAGATGACAAAGCAACAGTCTCAACTCTTAACACACTGGCAGCACACAGATAAGCCAATCGCTGTCTGGTTTGTGCAATTATCAGTCTGATACATTAACTATAGATTGATTGTATGGTGTGCAACCCCTGCCAACATGCAAACGTACAAACGTGATTGAAAAAAAATTAAAAAGATGGAAATGATTTTTAAAACCTAATAAAACTGAAAGCTTGCTGATATTTCTTTTGTACAATGCCATAGTCTCAGTAGTAAACTGCAGAGGTGATGATGTTCTCTGAAGCAGAATTGCAAATTGATTCACAGCTTGCTGACATTTATGACAGGACAGCTTGCTCTTTTCTAATTATCCTCAGATGTCTCCTTTTTATTGTAATCCGTGTCCCAGAAATGCGAACTGACATTCATCAATCATGCTGGTCAGCCGCAGAGGTATACTGTAAAAAATGGAGCGTTGGGGCACTGACTAGCTAGGTTACAGAGAACGGTACCATTAACATCGAGACAGGAGTGAGGATAACGGTGACTCAGAAATAATGTCACCAACACTACAACATGATTCTTCTCTGAATGTGGTTTGGGCAAGAGGAGAGAGACCCTCTAACTCAAGTTTGACACATAAGATTTATTAGTTAAGAGAACTCAAGTTTTCAGTCTTTTTTATGGGCATTGGAAGTATTTTCACTCAACACATACCTATTTTATGCATAGCTAACATAAGGGAAGTATGCTGTGCTGCAGCATTTCCTTCACCATGATATGCAGGGTTTTTTACAGGCAGTCAACTTGGCTCTTAGTTCCGAAGCACGATATAATGAAAGTAATTAATTTAAGTGGTTAAATAGCCAGACAAAACACTATTTCTGTCATAGCAGAGATTGAAAATGTGCAACAGAAAACATGATAACAACTTCATAATGATCCTAAGCAAACATCTGAAAGCCATTAATTACACAACTAAAGACAGACATGAAACAAAACCGAATTTAGAATATATGTAAATATCAAAGCCTCATAAATCAGCATAACTCTATTCT
Organism: Heliornis fulica; assembly: GCA_013399135.1. NCBI lineage: Eukaryota > Metazoa > Chordata > Aves > Gruiformes > Heliornithidae > Heliornis > Heliornis fulica. The sequence goes on along the minus strand of VXBZ01002448.1, from coordinate 13,898 downwards.
GTTGTTATACAGACAAATATAAACCTAGAAGATAAAATCCATAATCTACTGGTTAGATTTCTTTTCCACTAAATGGAGGCAGATTTATTTTGTTGTTTGGGTATATAGCTGCTCAAAGGCAGAGCAGCCTGTATTTCCTATGTTTCTGTGAGTAAGAGCTTACAACAAGGACCACTGCATTGTGGCATTTACAAATATTCATTACTGCTGTGGCTTATTTTAATGATGCAAATCATCAGTTACATTTTCACTGAATATTGTTGAAAACACTGTAATAATCTCCCTTAGTTTCAAAAGCAGAGGAGAGAGACATCCCAGACCTCTTGGCCATTAGCAGTTGTTCTGGCAAAGCGAACACCTGCTTGGTTTTTATAGTGCTGTAAGTCTGCCTGCCAAGGGAAGGCAGTCAGAGCCCAAGGGCCACTCAGTCCTGGAGCAGGAGACTGGTGCAAGCTCAGTCAGATGGGGATGGTGCACATATGTCAGGCAGCTTGCAGGAGTTCTCCGGGACTAAGCGGTGCTTTATGTAGATAGAAATGTTAGCAAATTCAAGCTATGAATTTTAGGAAGGCAAGATTGCCTATATGAGAGATGATTTTTTCCAGAGGATTAACACTTGGCCAAATTTGGGTTAATTCTTAGTGGGACTGCCAAAGGCTGATACAACAGATACAACATCACTGAAGATTTCATAAACAGGAATGTCCCCAAACAATTATATATACTGGCAGTAAAATTGTAAGAAGACAGAGTTGGACATTTCAAAGACATTAAAATTGTGGCAAAAAAATTGTTCCAAGTGGTTGTGAAGTTAAATGGGTAGTTGCTATTTACAAATATGATGATTACATGCTGTTACCATGGCAACTTGGGATGGAAAATAAAAAGCTAGTTTAGCTTCATCTTGAAACTGCCCCAGTTGAGAGGAAAACAATACCTGACATTCCTCCGGTAGGAGACTAATTGCTCCTTATAAAGAAAGTACAGTATGTTTCTCTGTATTTTTAGCTACTATGCAAAGTTTTAAAACTGCAGCTAAATGAAGAGAAGCCCAGGAGAACAGATATGTATGTTGTTAAGAATCACAGAACAATATGATTTTGTATCTTTCCTATGCTATTTACTGAAATGGTAGCTATTAAACATTTTCCCTTCTAAGTCTGCTTAGTGATTTTGTGTCACGTCTAAGTATATAGCCTGGTAATTCCCTCCAAGTACATTCTTTCCTTATCTGTGTTTCTGCTTTGACAATACAATAGGTGAAGCATGCTTGAAGGATGTGACTCATTTCCACCAAAACAAGCTTCCTGAGAAGCACAAAAGAGGCAGCAAGATTACACTGTCCCTAGAAAGTTTTAGGACAAGTCCAAATGTGAATCAGTTGGGAGCATAAACCGAACAAGTTATTCCTAAATAAAAGATGTATGCAGCGAGATCGCAGCGAGCACCAAGGCTGGAAATCAGAAGACTACAGATGGTACCATCTGTCTTTTCTCTGGGAATCGTTCTTGTGCTGAAAACACCCTTCTGATACTGATGCTGAGAGCCACAGAAGTGTTTGCTAACAGACACACATGGCAATGTTGTGTCAGAGCCCATGTTCCCCAGGTCCCTGCACAGGAGCTGGCATATTCTGTGTGCCAAAGCCAGTCAGCAAAAGCTCTTTTGCAAGATCCACTCACTGAAGATGTGATTAAAACCCTGGTTCCAGCCTGAGTTTGGATGCAGTACAAATTGCACCTTTTTGACCTCTATCACCATCCCATCACGGGGTGAAAGTTGATGACCATCTCCACTTGTCCCACAGTCTTTCACTCAGAGAAAGGCAGCAGGCCAAGAGCTGCAGGCATGTGGAGGTACACTGAAACTTTAAGATGAATCTTTAAATTTCTTTGATATTGCTTCCTTTATGCAATAAAGGTTTGTCCCTGTTCTTACATACAGCAGCTTGCAAGCCAGCATTTCATTTTACATGGTCACACAGTCCAAGTTACACCAGCTCCAATTCTTACCCATTTCAGTGGGAAGAAGTGGTGTTACTGCTGTATAGAAAGAAATACCACTTGCAGAACTCCTGAACTCGACAATGTTCTTTTGGAGGACAAACTCCTTTCCAAAAGCTGTGCTATTTGACAGCTGAATGCCCTTCAGCTTTGTCACTTTTCGCAGTGTTTTTAAATTTATTCCAAATTATTAAAATTAGCAACAGTGAGACACTGCACTGAGAGTTTCAGATGGTAATGATTCTCCACTTCAGCTCTGATAGATACCTGTCTCACTCAAATACACATTTGAAGCACTTTAAAGCAGAAACATCCACCAAGATTAATAAACTCAGCTTGACAGTTCCTAGTCAAAGTGCTTATAATGGCAGAGATGAGTCTTGAGTAGTTACTGTAGAAAAGCAGATGATAATTATCTGCCAGGCATTTCCATGACATTTTAAAGGAAAAGTGAACATTCAGTGCTCTCTGCACCTCCTCTGTGGTAACGCTTACCAGTGAATTCCATTTGCCTATCAATGTGCTCTGCTTGGGACGTTCAAGTGATCTGGCCAAATGCTGACACTTAGGTGACAATGATAAAGACCTACATGGAAATGTGGTTACTTCGGAAGCTACCACCAGAACTTAGGAGAAGTTGGTACGATTAAAGAGTTCTTCCTTCTGTTCACTCTCTATCAAGCCTGCACCTAAAACTTTCTTTAGTCCCCTATACTGCCAGGCCTTGTGGCATGCACAAACCCAACAACAAGAGTCAACAATTTAATTGTGAATTAGGCCACAAGGCTGACCACAGCCATGAATCTGTGAATACAGGGAAGCAGAGTTTAGCTATGTGTAGTTTGGACAAAACCAGTACATTTGACTTTTCAGTGCAATGACCTGACCCACCAGACTGATGGCCCCTCTCTCATGTTAATCACCAACCTCTGTGCTATCTGATGTAGACAGGGCCTTTACCAGGTAATGATATTCCCCCCATACCACGTACTGCAGCGCTTTGTTCCTTACAGTTGAGTAATATACAGGGAAGTATTGAACATCATAACTCCATTCAATAAGATTATTTGTAATTATTCTGATGCTTCAAAATGTGAAATCCTATTGGGGCTAACTCCCTCTTCAAATAAATACTTGTTCATGTCCAGAAACCATTATGTGATGAAAAAGTTAGGCAACACTTCATGAACTACCTCATATGTCACAGCCTACACCACAAGGAAATACAGGTCTCAGCTGCAATTACAATACACTGTTTTGCATCGTGGCTCTGTTTAGCAAAGAAGCAAAATGTGACCTTCACTGACACTGATCCATAAGACATTAACTAAAAAAAAAAAAAAATACCGTATTGTTTCTTTGGATATAAGCAGTGTTTTCAACTGCATTCTCTGATACTTGATGTTAAACTACCATGCAGAATTAAGACTATTTAAAATCTTCCCAGTACCTAGGATTTCACCTTCCCATTTCTGAATTTGCTAGCAAGTATGTTAAAAATCTTGAGTTGAAACTCTTCTTAAAGGTATGGATCTAAGAAGTGCCTAGAATACAATCCATTCAATCAAGTAAAATATGTCACATTTCAAGAACATTACTCCTTTTCCAGAGACAAGTATCAAGCCTCCAAATAGCAATAAGAAGGCTTGTATAGCAACCAAAATTTTCTATGCTTTTTTAAACCTCTGAAGTATGTTTTTTTTTTTTTTACAGGCTAGGTACATGGTCCTGCTTTTAGAAAACTTCTGCAAAGAGTTGTAATCCTTCAAACTTTGCAAATGTTGGGGACTCTCTCAGGCTGTGCTGCTTAACAGAGTGTGTTTATCAGCAAGTGCTGCTTTCTGTGGGGACCTTGACTTTATATTCCTCAAGACTTTCTGATAACAGAATTTTTCTGAAGTATCTGGAAATTTTAAGTCTGTGTTTGTATGAAAATAGTACCTGACTTCCATAAATTGAATTCTGGAGTAGGTGACTGTGTTTGCCTATCGTAATTGCTTCACTGGTAGGTTAATGGTGGGTGTTCAACCCTGCTGGTCCCTAATAATATTTTACTTTTCAGCATAGATAGTTTACAGAATATAACAGCTGATGTTTTACTACAAAGTCAACTTTCTAAACTTATAAGGTTGGCTGCTGAACTTCAGATAAACCCATTTCACTTTCTCTTCCTACTATCAGCTTAAGGAGGTATAATATGGTCACAAAGAAAACATAACAAATATCAGCTTCATCACACAACAGTAAGGCCCAAATTTATTTTGACAGACAGAAACATAATGCAAATGAAGATAATTCTGTAGCACCACAAACTGATGGATGTGTGGCTTTCAATCATCATTAAACTTCTGTAAATAGTTTTCTAAGAAATTGAAGTCAGTAACTCCAATGAAAATTAGTCATGCATGGGGATGCAGAGAGTACGCTTGTCAGCTTTCTGTATGGCCTTGCCCTTCAGAGTCCTGCATTTGGGTGTACGGACAATGCTTGCCACTGAATCTGTGTTATTTCATGTTTCTTAATGCCTATGTAAAGCTCTTCTAAACTGTATTATGTCTGGTATTCTTGCTACATCCCTCTTCCCTCAGGTAACCTATACCTTAGGGGAAACATAGGACAGAACTATCAAATATCTCTGATAAATTTCAATTCTGTTCAAAAAAGGGAAATAAAAAAGTGCAACCCTGAACAAATTAGTAACTCTGAGCATCATGAGCTCTCTGTGTTTCTGTAAGTACCTGGAAAATGCCAGATACACCCTATCTAAATGGCCTCTTGGTACGTGGAATCTCCCCGTCGCTTTCCTCCCAACGCAGCTGGCTGACCTCAGCATCCCAGCTTTTTTTATTTCTCTGCCAATGCAGAAGCTTTCAGCAGCAAAGATTAAGAACAAGCCAAACCCCTCAAAAGCAAGATCCTCATGACAGACACAGTGGCTACAGCCACACCGCTCTGGGTTCATACTTCAATTCAGCTTCTGTTCCCCTGGCCAGATGCACTCCCGCTGCCTGTGCCCACATCGGCATGCCCAGAGTGCCAACTGGCTCGCTCCAGAATACAGCCAGGATACAAACTGATGCAGGATGAAGGGAGAAGGCAAACTACTCTGATGTTACAGACATGGGGCACTTTGCTGGGCTTCAATGAACTGAAGCCCAAAATGGGTTTTAAAGTGAACCAAAATAGGGGAACAAAATAGTTATCTATTCCCCTAAACAATTATTTTCAAACAAGTGCAAAGCAAATAGGGACAAATTGCTGTTAAGCACATACTGGTAGACTACATATCCGCTGAAGGTCATATTGCCACAGGTTTTCTCTTTAGGAAGACAGTCAGGTAGTTTTGTAGTATTGCTGGCTCCTAACAATTGTATCTCACTGTAATAACAGCTCCTAGAGTGAGAACCTTTGTCTGCACAAGTGAGTCAAGATGGGCTTTGTTAGACTGGATCTGTTCTTCCTGTGAAACTGAGTTTTTAAAGCAATCAGCAATGTCTTCTCAGCTGCAATAAGCATCTTCTATATATATGCTGCTTTTGTAGCACTTACACTTGTGACAAGAGTGCTAGAAGATGTAAATCAAAAGAGTGTTCTCCTCAGCTGTCCTCATGCCCTTGAAAGCGCTGTTTATTCCCTGGAAAACTGAGTACACACAGTGTATCACTGACACAAAAATAATTAGGCTACTGTCTCCATCCCTTCACTGTACCTCACCCCTTGCCAGTCCTCTCAGCTGAGCTGGCAGAGATGATGCCATCAGTGATGATCTTTAATTCAGCTTCGTGGTATATAAAGAGTGACACCAGGAACCTGATACCCTCTTGTTCCCTCACTGGTAGTCTTTTGACTCGAGTACAGAATGGGAGTCCTATTTCATCTCAGCATCATTTGTCCCCCATTTTGTGTGAAAGCAAAGGGCTCCCAGGAGGTCAAAGGAAGTTCTGATGCATGGAGGTAAATGGGAAAAAAATGGGACACCAGCTTTTGCAAATGGTTGCAAAAACTGGTGTCCATGTTGTGTTTCTGTTGTTGTTTTATTAGATGTGGAGATGATGTGTTTTATTCCCACACATGCTTCACGAATGAACTATAAAAGAAAACTAACATGTTCCTAAGTAAATTGTTGGGGATGCTTTTTACTGTCTCATAAGGAAAGGGCAGCGCTGTAGGTCATCTAATTTACAGCTCTTTCTGTCATCATCTCTTCTTGAATTCAAAGCTCAAAGCCGAGAGCATTAATGACATACAGAGGTGAGAGCATTACTGACAGAGGATCCAGGGATAAAAACAAGAGGGAAGCGTGCAAGTCAATTAGCAGCACAACTTGGCAATGACAGCACCCAGCCCTCAAAGACAGAAGTTTCCAGGAACAATTATTGCAGCACACAAGTGGTAGGGAATTCAACCCAGTAAAAGGAAATCATCCTCTGCTCAGACAAAGAAAGAGAACTTGCTGTCGTCACCTGCTTCTGTGCATTTTAAGGATAATATAAATATTCATGCCTTCCAGCATCTTTTTAATGTGCCTATGCTTTTTAATGGGACGAGAATTATTTAGGTATGGGGCAGAGCTCAGTGCTAGTAGTGCAAGGCAATGCAATATTAATGAGAGTACTATGTATAGTTCTAAGTCCTTCCCCTTCCCCAAGGAAAGAGCTAACAGATCTTTATGCAAGCTTTGGAGAAATAACTACTCCTGTGCAGTACAACGACCTCAGATGAGCAGCAGAGAGTGTTGGAGCTGCTACCTAGGCTGAAGCAAGTGTTCCCTTTGAATCGAAGTGAACACATAAACCCCCGTGCTCTCTCTGCTTCTCAAGGAAGAAGTCACCTTGGACCACATTGTCAAAACACTTCAAGATACAGCAAGAAACGCTAGACTGTAGTAGAAAGACTGTGTCTGCTTTCTACTTAGCACCAGGGCTCTGACACACTAAATTAGAAGGACCACTCTGTTTATTCGATGGAGTAATAATAGCACCCTCAAGGAGTGACTGAAATCAAGATGAGTGGAAGCACTCCCCGGAGAGGCCTCACTGTCTTCTGGAGATTATAGAGGGAACTAAAGCAGCAACATCACTGTCCCAGTGTCTAAACAAATTATCTGGAGTTTCATGGGATGAATTTGTACCATAGAAGGATTTGCAAAGTACCTCAGACAGTTAAGAAGCAGGATGATGTACCTCCTTAGATTATTTATAAAATTGATTCCCACTGCTTCTTTAGGCACCTAGTAAGTTGGCAAATCTGGATTTCTAGCAATATAAATGGGGACAGCCTGAAGAAGCTTCCAGGAAATCCTATTACACCTTGTAACTCATCTGGCTTCATTTAGGCTCTGGCAGAAGTGGTATTATCACATGACAGTGGCTCTGTGCCTGGCAAAGAAAAGGGCACTGTGAAGGCACTCAGAAATTAAATGTCTCCAGATCAGCCAGTATCTTCACCGACTCATTTGCTGAGTTTGAAACCAAAAGCAGATTCTGTTAATTTGAACTCCCACACGCTGAGTCTGCTACGTGCTCCCCCATGTATGCAGTATGTTTTCCTTCCCCTCTACAGGATATGTTCCAGAAAGCTGTGTCACCTGAATTAGACTTTAAAGAGTGACCAATGAGTATAAGCAGTTAGCTTCAGGAATTGCTCACCGTGCCACTGCATCAAAACCTCCAGTTAAAATACTGTCTGCAATGCCAGAACCTCAACGCCAGCTTAAGGGCTTTCACGTTCTGTCTTGCCAGGAATTTTATTTAGAGGTAGACTATTATCATTTTACAGCTTGATCTGGTTAGATAAAAACACCTTGGAGCTCCAGAAAATTCAAGGCAGATGTACAGATGATACATGTGTGTTGTAAAGGCTGAGGAAGGAACACAAAGAAATGGATACTTGGATTTTCTACATGGAGATACCTTGTTGGATCCAAGTCTCTGAGGTATTATCAAATACCACCAACAGCAGCCAGTCCTTGCTGACCACAGGGGCTGGGCATGTTTTTTATTTCACTGCCCTGGCCTAATGCTTCGATTCAGCACAAATGTCTATGAGTATGAGCAGCCCCAGTGAAGTCACTGCCCGAAGCAGACATCATTTCCACACCAAATGAAGACTAGTAGGTCTCACCCTGTGCAAATTCTGAGGGAACGTGAACTCTCTTGTTATGCCTAAACTTTATAAATGCCAGTTCTGCAATGTTTTTCTCTCATGGATATTTGGCTGAGACCAAACCCCATTGTGTAGGGTACCACACAGAACACAGCAGGAAGAATTCACATCCCCTTTTCCTGAAGTTTTGTAGCTTTTTCAAAGATGAGTGACCCTTGAACAAATAATACTGAAATATTGCCTTAACTCTTATGTCTCTGGCTGAAATACTTCCTTTTAAGACATGGATCCTGGCTGAATATTACTGGGGAGTGGGAAACCAGAGAGTGCACCTTGAAATACAGACACAGCTAGCAATAAAACTCCAGTGAAACCACAATCCCTGAAATCATTCTATCTGCTTTTCTTACTTGAATGTCTTTGGCAAACAGCTTTCTGCTTTGGAGCTAACCTATCAATCTCTTCAAAATAAGTAGACATCACCTTATCTGGTGAGGTGGTCTCAGATATTGGTCACACAAACCCGTTTTGTACCGTGTTTGTTAACTGACAGTTTTTGGAGGAAGGGCTGCTCCTTTGCCTGCACACATACAGAGCACAGAGATGCCCAAGCCTCTGTAATTACTGCAACACAGACAAAAACTAAACTTTCCATTTCTGGTTGCTGTTAGATCACGGGTCAAGTCATGTAAAGAGCTTTTAGTGTGCTCTTGGAAGCCTTTTTATGTAGACGAGGTTTTCAGCAATTGATCCACACACTGTAAAAATCAGTTGCATATTGGCTCCAAGCCTGGAGCTTGATGATTGTTCCCATCACTGACTTCTGGTGAAGGCTTTCTGCAAGGTACATCGAAATTGTCAAGTAATTGTCTCTCAAGCTTTTGTATATGCAAAAACCGTACAATATGGAGAGCATTATCCTCTATAGGATAACTACTGCACTAATAGGCATTGCCTGCAGTAATATTCACTACATTCACTGCATGCTGGCTTGTTCAGTGCTGGTCTAACACATTAACATGGGGAAACACCTTCAGTGCTTCAAATGGAGATCTTTCTTTACAATTTGTGGTATGGTGGTATTTTACAGCAATCTGCAAACACTTCTAAGCCTGACACAGTAAGGAAGCAAAAGGAGGTAACATTTCTGCTCTGATTATCTTAGCAAATTTAGGCTGCCAGACCCTGTAGCACTGCTGGGCTATCTTGTAGTGGTGAGGGAGGGAAGGGATGTTTCTTGGTTCAACCTAGGCATTGACTTCCATCCTTAGCAGCCTTTCTAGAAGAGGGAAAACCAGGTGCAGGCTGGAACAGCATTTCTCTGCATGCCAGTAATTTCAGCTTCACACACAAGCTAGAGTTTTGCTTAGACAGTTGATTTTCCTGCATATTTCCTTGGGTTCCCACCTCTTTCTATTAACTCTGCAAGCTGAGCACCGATGTAAAGTGCTGGATTCTCTGTTCTTCTTGTAGCCCACAGGCCTAAACACTTCTGCTTCAATGTCTGTAGCCAGTCCCAGAAGTGGTAAGAATGGAGATTTGAAAAGGACAAGTATTAAGTTAGATGATCATTCAGCAGACCTAAATACAATGAAGAGACATTTCTGAGGCATGCTTCCATGCTGGCCTTTTCCTTTTTCTGGTGGCAGAGAATTTGCTTCTGGCTTGTCTTAGCAACAACCAATGGCTCTATGCTGTGTGGTGGCCCTGTAACGCTGTCAGAGGATGTCAGTGGGAATATATACCTTGGCAGAAATGATTCTTAGTAAAGAGCTTAGGGTACTTGGGTCTGGGTGTGTAGAATGCACTTATGCTCTTTCAGAACCACTTCTGAAAAGCAGCTGTCAGATTTTCTGTTTTCACTTGGAGACAACCAGCGTACCTTTGGACTGTACGGCAGAGCTCGGCTGCAGAGATAAAACACTGTCAGTCAAGAATCTCTACTCTTAGCCAGAGCTCCTGCTGCTTTATCAAAAGGCATGCAGAGGCTTCTGGGAGATGCACATATCAGACAATGCCCCTATAAAAAGCAGAAGTCAAACACAAATGCATCCCACACATTTCAGTGTAGCTAGTACACAGCACAGGAAACATCAGACAGCCACTCCCCTGCCTTGGTGACAAAGGGTCCTAATGCCTGACTGCTGGAAGAGAGGGGCCTGATGCCAAACCTTCTGAAGACATCATGTTATCCACCAATTTCATTGTTTGTCAGGCTGGTCTACGAGGTCAGGCTAAATATATACATTTGAATAGTACACAAAGAGGGGACTTCAGAGCAAGATGAGGGATCTGACTTTTAACTTCCCAGTTCCAGTGAGCTCCAAGAATGAAATTAGTCAAAACAGATGCCCCCCATCAACGGTTTTTCCAAAGTCAACTCCTGCTCCAAGTCCAAAACACCACTAACAAGCAGCGTGTAACTGAAACTTTCTTACCTAGGTTCAAACATAATGATAGACTGGAATACAGGTCAGCATCTTCTATGGTGGTGGCTACTGGGCTGTGGCAGTCTCACGAGGGAACGCAGACATACGGTGGCTTGACAACAAGTGGTGTAGACCTCTTTCATCACATTTTCAGATTTTCCAAATGACTGTTTCTAAGCCTTGCTTTCCCTGTGCTTTAGTCCTTCAATGAAATGGAGCGTAACTACTCTTTTGATATCTCTTTCTTCCCTTGCCATGTCCTTCCTCTGCCTATGAGTGTAAATCCTCTCCCTCATGCATGCAACTATCTTTAAATGCTGGTGGACAGCTAACATAGAGGTGAGAGTCAGAGCCCGGATAATTTGGAGGAAACACTCCCACTGACGCTGGCTGCCTGTCAGGACCAAACGCAGTTATGAGCTCAAAACAGAGATGTGTCAGGCAAGTGGGTTGGTTTTTTTTCCTCTTCCTCTTTAGAAAGGCTGTGATGAGACAGGAAATTTTCTGCAAGTTGCAAAGGACCTAGCTCCGATAATCCTGTGCTTTTCAAAACTGCCTACAAATAAAAGTGACTTCCAAAACTCTGCTCCTGCCAAACAGGCCACATCACTGACACTGAATTGGCTTTCTGGTGGTGTGACCTGCAGGGATGCCTGACAAGCGCGTGGTCTTTCTCCTGCCACTTTGTTTTTAATCAGATCTGAACAATAGAAGCTGACAATGAAATCCCAGAGTCCTATCCAGAAAGATCCTCAGCTTTTGGATGGACTTTCTGTTTCTCTGTTTTTCTCCGTATACTCTGCAATCATCTGCTGTCCGGAGAACTATGCTGGCCTCGCACCAGGAAGCTGCGGACAGCATCTTACTTACATGGAACTCTCCATCCTACATCCTCTGGAGTAAACTTCTGAAGAAACTGTTTCATCACAGAAGCATATTGAGGTGTTTGGAGTGCTCCACAAACCACAGGCCAGGAGGAGGCACATGAGAGAAGCACGGTTTCCGTTGTACATCAAGGAGCAGACTCCACATCTGCTACTGCCTTCTCATGCACTTGGGAAAGTCTCTCAGTCCTACTGTCAGTATGCTAATCAGGCATTGCTCAGTTTAAAGGCAAGTCCTGTTTTGAAAAATGATTTTGGCTTTCCTCAACTCTGAGCCTGAGGCCGCAGCTCTTCCTAAGACCCAGATGTCCAAGCTCTCGAATTGCTCTGGAAATGCTTCTCTGTTCTGTCAGCACAGTAAGTTGTTGCTCACATCACCGCTCTAGCAAAAAACATCTCTCAAGGCTAACAGGAGCTGGGAAGATGGGTGGCACAACCATCCCTGTGTGTCTGCACTCACAATATGCCTCCAACTCCCCTGGGCGCTTGGCCATGCGCAAGTGCTGCAGTCTGTGCTGCTGGGCACCTCTGACTAGCACCGTTCAGCCAGAGTGGGACGCCTGCGCAGTCTGCAGACAAGCTTCCTCTTCCAGCTCTGCTATCAGATACGCTGTGTTTTGCAATTACACGTCATGTTGCGCGTACGTTGGGTATGTTACGCTTTGCAAACCTGAGCAGAACAAACCCCAGAGCACATGAAAAATATGGACCCTTCAAAGCAGCTCCTCACGTGAAGACAATGCTCTGTTTAGAAGCCCTGTCTGGATTGTAGTTCTTCAGAGGGAAGGCTGTCCTGCACTGCCTGCATACTCATCTCATGTGACAATGTGACAAAAATTCATCACAGGTGCATTTTTGCAGGTACAATAAGCTGAGGAATTTTAATGCTGGGTGCAGATCAGGAGGCAGAAGGGATGGCAGGAGCTGAGTCTTTCCCACTGCAGAGAAGGAAGCATTTTAAGGCAGTCTGGATAAAGATTTCTGCCGATGAAAGCCTTTCTGTTTGGGACTATTATATACATGGCTGAGAAAACAGAAAGTTCTGGTGTTGGGGCCCTGGCCACGTGCAAGGCACCCTGGCCTTGTTGCGGAGCCGGAGGGCTGCCTAGGAACAAAGAAAGAGACTACAAGGGGAGTGGCTGAAACGCTTGAAATTCACGGGGTTATGCATTAACCAATCAGGACCGAGGATTCATTGCATAATCGGAAAGCTATAACCAATGATAAGTTCACCCTTGGCAGATGTTCACGGGTACTGGGTACCAAAGGGTATATAAAGATGTGGGGAACAGGGAATAAACGGATTGAATCTGCACCACCTTGATGTGTACTTTCACCCTGGTTCGTGCCACAAATCGCGGGCTTCAGCATCGTGGAAAACTAGAAACATGTTGTTTTCCATCTCCTCATCAGATAAACTGTACCAGGCTATGTACAAACTATTGCAGAGTTGGTTAGTTGCACAAACTATCAAGCTTGCTCTATTTTTTGACTTATCTTCTAATGCCTGACTACTTCCCAGTTGCCAATAACCTTCACAGTTAAGCTCTGAAAAAAAATACAGTAACAACCATGTAACAGATTTAGAGTCCTAATTCTTTAAATTCCTGATCTTGATATTCTCCAGCAGCAGCTCTCCTGATCTTTCTGTGGTTATTTGGTCTGTGTATTAATGTTTTTCTTATAACATTTTCATGTCATTAGTTTGCAAGCAATGCTGATTCTTAATATGATATTTTTTAGCCTGGTTGAGCACTGTATTAGTTGTAGCAGTATTCACAACATTATAGCACTTAATGCTGGCATGTGTTTTGGTTGAAGAATTTGTTTATTCTTAATGAAAATGTCTAACCTTCTTAGTTTAGAGTTTAACAATATTTTAAAAACCCAAGCAGGAAATCTGAAATTTAAATTACAGCAGCATGTAAAGAATCCCTGAAGTGTCATACGACTCTCAAATGACTGTGAAAATTCAAATGCCTATGTTGAACCTATGTGGGCACCCTTGGGCTGTCCACTCCAACTCGTGCTCTCACTTCTCCCCCACCCCAAGCCTGCACAGCGCAAGATCAGGGAGATGGTTCAGCAGGTGAAGCAGCAGGAGCAGAAACACGCTCAGGGAGCCCCGGCCTTGCAGCACAGCGAGTGAGGCGCCCGCTGTGCCGGCCAGCACCACCTGATGAATGTAACCTCACCGCCAGACACCCAACCCCCACCCCAGCAGGTCAGGGGAGACAACCAAAGACAACCCCCCCACTCCCAAAAACCCCACCCCCACCAGGCTGGGGTGTGAGGATGCGCAGTAGTTGGGTATGACGAGTGGTCTCTCTGTCCCACAGCCCCCCATCGCCTCCGGACACCATCCCCGTAGTTGGACTAACGTAGCCAGAGGGATAGAAGCAGAGATGTGTACGTTCTGTTAATGGGGATTTTACTTTTTATTCCTGTTAAATGCTTGGGGTATTTTTGTAATTCAG
>VXBZ01002446.1:111701-122524 GCA_013399135.1 Heliornis fulica | reverse complement strand
AATATCCTTTTCTGTGGCAAATCAGTTTGCCACACCTCTCGTTAGTCACCCAGGCATACGCCAGCATTTTCATTTGTGCTTTGCAGGTGTGCTATATGCACACTATTTCAGAGAAAAATCCTTTATGGTGTGTAATGCACTTCTGTGGTGCACCACACTTGAAAACATAGCCTTTGAGTCTCCCAGTCAAAATTTTCACATAAAATTATAACAAACAATAAACCCATGATATTTGACACAAATTGAGGATCCACACTCTGAGAATGGAATGATGCTGTGGAACAGCTGTGTGCTCCCAAATCCACCCAAAATGTCTTTATTTATGAACAGCTACTAAATGAATATTTTTTTAGCTAGCTAGTAAAATACTGTCCCTTGGCATTTTGATCCTGAACATCCACAATATTGCTACCTGACCTCTTCATGGAGCAGTGAATAAATCCAAAAAAACACAGAGCAAGGCTAGAATTCAGCACTTCTCTGTGTCTGTGGCTCCTGCCACAGTCAAAGGCAAGGCACAGGACCTTGCAGAGAGAAGTTCATTCCACTGTATTATAATGACTATGAATGTTCGGTAGATTAATATCCCATCCCAGGCTCTTATTTTTCTTTGATTATAAAAAGGGCCTTGGAGACAGGCTTAGACTAATTTAAAGTTAGGGGAGATTGATTCTGTTATAGATACTTAAGCATATTGCTTAATCATTGATATTTATATAGATCTGAACATTGATTAGTATGCAATATGTATAGAAAGTAAACAGACATTTAAGAGGTCGAAGGTGCTAGATATGAAGAAACAGAAGATTAATTTTGGACTAGATATATAAAGAGAGACCGAAAGTAAAAAAAAAATTCAGCAAGAAAAAAAAAAAATCAGTGACCTCAACAATGACCAAGACAAACATTTACTGACAAGTTCCAAAACTACCCCAAAGCAGGAAATTAGTAAATATGAAGTATATGTTCTGCAGCTTGTTTATGATCAATAAGCAGTTTTTTAAATCCACAATTAAAGTCTCTTCTTATGACCAAAATGTTAAAGGTTATCAAACAAGATCTAAACAGGATACTGCTGTATCAACAACTGTAATAAAGGGATATTGAAAAATAATTGCTTTAAAAATTGATATGCCCATATAAAAAGGATGCCTTTTGCTTTCCTGATGATGTAGGCAGAAATATTTGTTATGAAACATTTTCCAGAAGAGGAAGTTAGAGAAACACTAGTAGTTCATAAAAGAAACATGAATTCATTTCACTACTTCTCCTTGAAATGCACACCCTGTACTGGGACTCTACAGACTCCCTGACAGATAAAACTGCTTCTGAAAGTCACCTTCACAGAGTTACCCAAAGCAATCACAAGCCTTGAGGTTTACTCATGGCAGTGACTTTTTTCTTCTAATCCTGACAACAGAAGACTAATTACGACACCCTCTCTAACTGAAGTTTAAGATAACCCTCAGTGTTAAAAATAGAATGTTCAGGCATGGATGGGTATCTAAACAACACTGTATTCACTCACATATAGTTGAAGAGGCCTTGGCAGAACTGTATTTGGTGAATCATCTGTTCCTTTCATCTGAGACACTCTCTGTCACAGGTAGTATCTTTTAGTAAGCTGATTTATCTAAGTGATACAAATGGTCACATTTCAGATAATGAAATTAAAATTTCAAAAGCTAAACCGAAAGTGTGTAGGAGACTGCAGGGAGGATAATATGAATGACTTAAGGCAGTTAGACATTCTTTGATTAATACTAGTGAATTATATAATTAATAGATTAGTAGATCTAGACCATTACTACTGTATTACTATACAGAAGGTTATGTTTCATTAAATAAGTCTTCTATTAAAAGTGAGCTATAGAATTGATACATCTCCTATTGCATCAGAACAGGAGCCATTTCCATCTTGCAGCAATTGCTTTGTTTTATTTTATCCTGAGAAATTATGAAAATTTAAATAAACCAAAGCTAAAATTAATTATAAAATACTGGCAACATTCAGAATAACCTTAAATCAGGTATCTTCTTCATGCTTTTTCTCAGATAAAATAAGACATTTTTACATGGCTCTTTTAATTGCCTCCCTCCATTCTGTACTTTTCTGTGCTATCCTGACATTAATTATGCGTTCCAACCCTCCAAAATACTTACTGTATCAATAGAAAAAATAATTTTAAGAAAAAAGCAGATCTTTCAGGCCTTTTACAGAAAGCATTTTAATGTCTGTAGAAGTGTATGAAATGTGCAAAGAGAACTCCCTAAATTACATTTTCTCCTTACATTCTATTATAGATGTGTGGAGCAACTGCCTAATGCAAGAAAGAAGATGGCAATTTATGCATTAAATGGTATTATTGAATACAATTTTCCTCTATTGACACATCCTCATTACTCTCTATAAAATACAGTATCCTTCCTTTGCAGAGAACAAAGGAGAATGCAGTGACCTGACATCCAGGTACCTAGGAATTCATCCAAAATTAATCTGTCTTTCCTGTAAGAGCTATTTGCTCAAGTGCTGTTTGGCACCACTTACAATATCTCTAAAAATGTGCCACTGAGACATCTGCATTAACAGTTTAAATATTAACCACCTCCTATTTACTTTTGTTGTCTCCTGTGTCACAGTGGAAAGAAAGCAGCATGTGGTGTGTGTGTACATGCATGTGTTAAAGTTCAAAATATATCTCAGGAAATGAGGAAAGCATTCAGCTTCACAAAACAGGTGGAAGCACGGCAGCGATTTATAGAGGATGGGATTGGTTACCTTGGAAACAGGTTTGAATTCTTTCATCAACAAGATGCTCAGTGTTGACCTATTTCCAACTACTGTGTATGGATTTAAGGTGGAACTTTTTTTGCAAAGTTTATACAAAAAAGTCTTTCTATCAACTCTATTTGCATACTGCTTTAAAAGTATTACTGTGTTTTCTCTACACTATTAAACCTTTAAAGTGAGACAGTCAGGCAGATGGATAGATAGATAGATAGATAGATAGATAGATAGATAGATAGATAGAACCAGAAAACAAAGTGTGGAAGGATGTGATAATATCCTCGATAAGAATTTGTTTCCAATGTATTTGAAGCACTTGTGAACACTTACAAATGTGTTGGCCAACATATTATCTTCTTTATAATAACTACTTAATGAATATAGGTAAAAATGGTTTACAAAAACAAGCTACTCCTCATCCAATTACAGAATTTACAAACCTGAGACAAAGCTCTGACAGATATTTAGCATTATTTTGTCTTCCACACCACCTACAGAATTTTGTTTTATTTTTGTTAGAACTGACATTTTGCATGGCATTGTTACATGAAGCCTATTACAACTGGCACTCAGTTCCAATAAGACCTTTAATGCAGTACACCAACAATAGAAGGTTAGTTGTGGCTAATTAATTTGAACTTTCTCATCATACCCTATTTAACTTCATATGGCAATGATACACGCACATAAATACAGATGGAGAGCATATGTACAGCACTATGTGTTACTAATTTGGGGCTTCTCCTAGGTAGTCTGCATGTCTAAGTGATATAATGCAAGTCAGCATCACGTAGAGACATGACATCAAATCCCAGAAGCAGTAGGGTTGCCTGCCCGGTGTATATATGAATTATCAATGGTCTGAAATTTTTGGGTGAATTTGCTCTCCATTCCTTGGCATCATGGAAAGTTCAAGCTGAGGAATAAGAAAGGAAGACAATGCTCACCAAATGACCTTCAACTGAACATGATGAAGGAAGGAAACAATTTGGAACTGCTTAAAGCAATAATGTGAATATAGGATTGAGCTGCATTCCTAAGATACACCTATTTGATATCATCATATTTAAGTGATAACATAATTTTTAGAGCCATTCTTAAGGTCACCATATATATATAGTACTTTCTGATGCTATCAATTTTTCATTATCTTCAAAGGATAACAGCTGCTTTTGTTTGAGGTAGGGCATGTTTCTTGCAGAGAAAATAATCGTAGGTTTTGGCTGGGATAGAGTTAATTTTCACAAGAAGCTGTGAGGAGACACAGCCAGGACAGCTGACCCAAACTACCTAAAGGCGTTATCATACTACATGATGTCAAGATGACTATATAACAGCAGTTGTCCATGGAGGAGAAGCCACTGATAAGGGCTGTGCTGGGCCAGAGTTTTGGGGCAGTGAGCAAACTGAACTGCTTATCGTGCATTTCGTATATTTTTTTATGAGCACTATTGCAATTTTTGCTCTTCTGTTGCTGTCCCAGCAACCTGTCCTTATCCCAACCCATGAGTTGCACCTTTTTTTCTGATCATCTTCACCATTCCACTGGCGAGGAAGGAGTGTGTGAGTGAGCAGTCATGGGATACTTAGGTGCTGTCTGGGGCTAAACCATGACTGAAATATATTAAATTTTAATTTCTTTGCAGAATTCCAAATGCTATTATTTCATTTCACCTATTTTTTCTCATAAAATTCAGCACTTTCCTTGAAATACCATCTCTTGAGATTGTGATATTACATAAGGTTTTTTTAAAAGGGATGTTACTGACCCCTCATGGTCCTTGGTAAAGGTCTGAAATAATTTAAAACACCTAAAAGGACACAAAGGTACCTCAGAACCTGAACCCATGGAAACATACTAAGACAGAGTCTTCTGCAAGCCACAAAGAACCTCTCAGCACATAAAGTCTTATCAGTTTTATGAGAGGGAAAAAAAAATTTCTTCACTCTGGTATTTTTCCTCCCAGTTTTTACTTTGGTAATTATACTGTTCTGGAGGTAAAAGAG
Source organism: Heliornis fulica (assembly GCA_013399135.1). NCBI lineage: Eukaryota > Metazoa > Chordata > Aves > Gruiformes > Heliornithidae > Heliornis > Heliornis fulica. The sequence continues at coordinate 117,729 of VXBZ01002446.1, read as the reverse complement.
AAGCTTTTTGGACTGCCTGAAATATTTTTAGTTTAGCCACAGAACTTGCCCAGCTCAGTGATGTAGGTGGCTGCAGGTCAGACAGTATTTGCTCCCTAGCTGTACACAGGGATGTCCTTGTCTTGAAAATATTGCACACATATCTGTCAGAGCATAGATTAAAATTATTATCAAGGCATTTATTTTTAGGTCCTTCTTCAGTGTATACTGTAATCAGATGAGATAATTATTGATACTCTTACAATGGAGTTTAAAAATCCATCATAAAAATCATTCACATAGACAAAGTGTCAGCAATTAGGCTATAATCTCTTTGCTTTTCATAATGCCTCCAAAGTCCGATTATCTGTTTTTACTGTTATATATTGACATACAAGTATAAATAATATATTTTACAGACCTCATTCTCATATCCTTCTATCATTCTAATTGACTATGTCTACTTGTAGAATAGCACCTTCCTTCCTAGGACATCTGTCAATGGTGTGTCACCGCAGACAGCATTTTACCTACAGCAGAAACCTTTTGTAAGTTGTTATGTTCATATGCTGGCTGAATGATTTTTCAGGTACTTTGAAACCCAGTTTCTGTCTTCATTAATGTAAGACACAAAATGTGGGATGTACTTTGCTCAACAGACTCTTTGTTCACTGTGTTTCTAGTTTATTCTCTCTTTGCTGCCTGCTAAGTTATAGATAGAAGATAATATAGTATTGTCTATAAATAAATGGATATTACAAATTATCTACTATAATGAACTCATATACTGAGTAAAGCAGTAAATGTCAAAGAAACAATCTCATCTCCAGTGTATTTTATTTTTGTTTTTCATCTCCACTGTTTTAGATATGACAGAAGGAATAAATTTTGACATATTTTTACTGTGAACGTGACATTTTGTCTTAGAATTTCTCTGAGATTTGTTTAAAACTCCAAAGGCATATATTCTTGAAACCCATCCCATGGATGCCTAAAGTTCTGCTGAAGAAGTCAAGGGTGCCAGTATTCCAGGAAGCCTTGTCAGCCTTGCCATGGGCCCTGGCTGAGCAGAGAGATTCCTGCAGCTTCTAAATACAACAACTTGCTCTGGCTTTAAATTGCCCCTGGTCTGCATGCTGAGAAATGCTGCTCTTTTATATCATGGTGAGCTAGCACAAAATGTGCAGCAGCTGTCACTGAAGACAGGAAGACAGTTTTTCTGAAGGGAAGATGGCAGCAATGACTACAGCCAGTGCTGCTGACCTGATGAAAGTCCATGGAAATCACTTTGTTTCTCAATTCTCTTCCTTCATAAAAAGTGAAATTATTTTTATAATTTTTTCCTTTCCTTATTAAGCATGGCTGTCACTATGCACACTCTAAAGCTCTTATTTCTTATAGACATTTAATATGTGCTTTTTATTTTGAACTCATTTTTTTTCTTTTTTATTATATAGTCATCTCCCCAAAAATCAAAGCCCAATGAATTAATCTAAATCCCTCAAATATCCTAACTTACTCCTTTACGTGTACAGAGAAACACAACAGTCACCTGATTTAACAGAAAATATTCCACTTCCTTTTCTTCATGCCTTTCTTCTTTCCTCCCTGTTAATATCCTAAGAATTCACTGCTAAGTCTCAAAAGGAAACCATGTACTCCAGGGTAAGGTATGTATACATTCTTTGCAGAAAATCTGATTTCTCTCCCTTAGTTTCCTTGGGGATTTTTTTATTAACGCAGAATTCAGTTTTATAAAAAAAAACCACAAGGAAATGTTCATAGAATTATAGAATCATAGAATCATAGAATCATGTTAACCAAGACAAATGCTGAAAATGCTGATTAGCTGATGAATATTAAATAATCAATACTGTAAGTGTTCATATTTTTCAACCACCTAATTAGGAAGGATTGGCTGTCTTCATCCTTGATGGCCTTAGCTTCAGCTAAAAATGAGAAACTAAAAAGACATTTAAAACCTGATTTTAATAGTGTGACAGACTTCAGGTCTCTCTGCCGTAGGTTCTTATGTGTATGAAATTAGCTATGGCTATAAAAAAAATGAAAAAAGTCAGAATGAGCAACCAATAAACTGAATCAATAATTTTCAATTAAGTAAACCTATGAAAGTGTGACAGTGCCTTCAGCCTAAACAAAAACATCCAAAAAGCAATATAATAAAAATGAAGGTAATGGAATCTGTATTGACTGACTGACTTAATAATGCTTAAAAGTGAATCCAAGTACTTGTATTTGTGAGAGCTTCCCTACATAGGATTCTCATGTAGAATGTATGGAGTTTCTTTTTCTGATCAAATATTACCACATAAGAAATGACTGATGAATCTCCCGGAGATTTTAATTAGTAGTCATATCAGTGATCCCTAATAAAACCAGCTTGGAGAAGAGGAGCCTGAGGGGTGACCTCATTAATGTTTATAAATATGTAAAGGGTCAGTGTCAGGAGGATGAATCCGGGCTCTTCTCAGTGATGGCCAGCGATAGGACAAGGGGAAATAGTTCCAAACTGGAACATAGAAAATTCTCTAGATGATCCTGCTTGGGCAGGGGGGTTGGACTGGATAGTCTTTCAAGGTCTCTTCCAGCTCCTAATACTATGTGATTCTGTGATTCAAATATCAAAATCAGAAGGCCTTAGCCTTTACAAAGTCAAAACCCACCTTAATGTAATGAAGGTGTGACAGGGGCCCACACAACCTGTGGGATTTGGCAGCAACATTACAACCCAACATGTTTATACAGAGCAACTTTATACTTCCAAATGTGCTTCCAATTCTGCCTGAGTAGCTAGCCACAGGAGAGGCTAGTAAGATATGTCCATGTTTTGGCAATAGGAGGGCTGCATATGAGGCAGCTTTAATCCCAAAACCATAAAAGTATCATCTTAATCAGTTCCTCTTTGTGTGGTAGTAGGACAGAGAATCATGGGAGACAGTGTCCAGCTATCCTCACTTGCACGTCTCAGTGAAATTAGGTCTTTGCTTAGGGACATGGCTGGACATGGCAGTGCTAGGTTAATGGCTGGACTTGATGACCTTTTCCAACCAAAACAATTCTATGAAATAAGAACTGTCTTATCCTACTCAGTAATTGAACACAAGCTTTCACTTTTACCAACTCTCCGTAACTCATGAGATGAGCTCCACCACCTGAAATACTTCCTTCAGGAAGCAGCATAGGTTACCAGCCATGCTCAGGGAGAAGAGCTGACTATGTCCTTGCAGCAGCAAGCTTCCCACAGTAGTGAGGATAATTTAGCTTTGCCAAGCAATCCCAGCACTTCTTGGGTAGCACACTCTCATAGAGCAGTGCTTTGCTCTTTTAAGCTGAGCTGCTCTGCAAGTAAATTCTAGCTCTTTGTGCTCAGGAAATTATTTTGTGGGGAAAGACTTGTCATTATCATCTTCAATGTTGTGCTATGAATGTACCAGATCAATATTGAAATGCCCTTGTTTAGTCTTTTGCTGCACTGTTAAAAAGATAACCTTTGCTGTCAGGAAAGTCATCTGAAGCAGTTTATTACATAAAATCAGACTGAAAAGCAAGAAAGCTGCTTCAGGGACTTTTCAGCAATATGGATGTGTCCATGAGTGGGCTCTTGGGGACCCTAAGTGAAAACACAATCATTCCGAGAATCATTTAAATACATTTTACAAACTTCCTGCTTCATGAAGTTCTCTCACTCTGGAGCACTCTCCTTCCTAGGAAAACCCTTTTCCCTTCTTCTTTATCCCTTCCTGGAAGTCTTTCACCAGTCAAGTGAACAGGTCAGTGAATTCCACACCATTTTTTTTGAGGAGGAATCTCAAGAAGATTCTAGTGTAATGGATTAATGAGAAACACTAAGAACATTAATGAAAATTCAGATAATAGTCTAGAGAATGTGGAATAGAGCCACAGAGTAGAGAGAGATTATTTTTGAAGAACTGCAATGGAGACTAGGGAGAGAAATCAGCATGAAGGGATGTAGGGATTAAGTGAAGATCAATAATGGAAATACCAAATAAAGACAAGCTTCCAGTAGCAGTTTCCCACTGGTTTTGGTGTGTGAGTCGTCCTGCTCCATTTCAGTCTCAGCCTGAGGGCAGATGCTCAAGCTGCGAGGGATGATCCATGCCGTCCCCATTCCCAGCCCTCACTCCTCTCTTTCTGATTAACGGCATCCTCTGGCATCCATAGGTCCCTGCAGTATCTCAACCCCCACTCCTGCTGCAAGGACTGGCCCCTCAGCAAGAACTGCCTTTTATCTGTTGCAGAAGGTGACTTCAGGAAAGTTTTGAAGGATGTCTGATCAGCTTCCAATCCTTCTCTACTATCAATGTATCTAATTTCCAACATAACTACTCCCCTTGAAAAATACCTTAACTTCTCCTTGGATGATTTGGAGGAATTATTTCTTTTTGCAGATCCCTTCTATAAAAACACCTTTCCGTCCATCTGAGATTTTCAATCCTCTCCAAAAAAGGGGACAGGGCCTCAGATCATTCACTCTGTCTGCACTCCATTTGCTGTGGCTTTATCACACCCTTGTACAGTATTAGTCTGCCTCCCAGGCCATTCCACATTAAGGTGTCAGGACAGCACTTGCAAGCTCTTGACTAGATTTTCCTTGTGTGACTTTATTCATAAAACCATCAAATAGTGGCCAGTGTTGGAAAGAACCTCAGAGCTCATCTCGTTCAAGCACCCTGCCATGGGCAGGGACACCCTCCACTAGACCAGGTTGCCCAAAGCCCCATTCAACCTGGCCTTGAACACTGCCAGGGAGGGGGCAGCCACAGCTTCTCTGGGCAACCTGTGCCAGGGCCTCACCTCTCTCACAGGGGAGAATTTCTTCCTTATATCTAATCTAAATCTTTCTTCTTTTAGTTTAAACCCTTTACGCCTCATCCCTTGAAAACAGCCCCCCCCCAGCTCNCCAAGTGATGTTTCAGCAGCACAGGGTAGAGAGTGAGAATCACAGGCTTTCACCTGCTGGTCACACTTCTTTTAATACAGCCAAGAATAAGGTTGGCTTCCTGGGCTGAAGCTCACATTAAGCTTTTCATCCATCAACACCCCCGTGTCCTTCACGTAAGGTATGCTCTCAATCCATTCCACATCAGGTTTGTAGTTATCTTTTAGATTACTGGGAAGGAGGGAATTATTTAAGTATAGAACTGAAATTAAGACAAATTAAGCTTTAGCTCAAGGCTTACAGTTTAGAAAGATAGTCATAAAAAAAGCTCGTAACATATCCCAAATCTCTTGAAAATATAAGCCCTGGAAGTTCTACCCTTTGAGAGAATGAAATATAAGATATCTAAATAAGTATTTAAATTTTAAAACCTTAACTTAAATGTGAGGAAAATAGTAGGCTTTTTTTTTTTTCTTATTAACACACACATTCCGGAAGACTGTTTTACTCTGGTAGACAGTATGAAAATCACTTTAACAACCTCAGATAAACCCAGAGTTCCCCTCTAGTCATAGTAATCTTGTTTTCCTTTATATATCTAAGCTGTTATTGCAGTAACTAACCCGGTGAAGAGTCTCCACGGAGACTGAAAAGACATTTTAAACGCCCCTGACTTTCAGAATACATATCTCAACAGATATTGTATCATATATTGATAATTTTCAGCTAAAGGCAACATTTCCTGATTATCCTTTGTGACTTTTGTATTTTCTGTAATCTACTCACATAAATAAAAAAAAAAAGTCAGAATTATAAAAAATGAATAAGTATTTGTATTTAAAGCGGACTACCTGTATTGATTTTCTTTGATCTATGAAGGAAATGTCTTTAAATCTGCTTAGAAATATAACTGCTATGAAATGTGTTGGGCATTTATGTTTTAAAAGAACAAGAAAAACAGATCATAAAGGCTGTACTAAATAAAGAGAGGCTAAGATTGCTAATTTCAATATGTGCATCTAATAATATAATAAAATTATGATATTTATTATTTCTCTCAACTTTTTCACATCTTACACACATGCAATTTAAATCTATACCTCTTTTTTTTTTTTTTTTTTTATTCAG
>VXBZ01002446.1:101117-111668 GCA_013399135.1 Heliornis fulica | reverse complement strand
TTTCTTTTAGGTCTTGATGTCTTTGTGGATTCTCCCCAGCAATGAACACTGAAAGGACTGATATCAAATATTACATCAAAGAAAAGTGTGCATCCCCATAATTTCTGGCTGTTTCATATTTTCTTCTTTTCTCACAGAGGCTGTAACATTCAGTTCTATTATCCTCTTGTTTGTAGCAAGGGAGGTGTAATATGCAGTATCCTCTCACTGATGAGCAGTGGAAACTGCTTGTCCTGTTCTTCGGAGTGTTTTGAAACAGAATTTATATTTTTTTCTTTATTTTTGCTTCCTTTAGCATACTTCACCTCATTTTGCTAATGTATACACATACATAAGTGTGAATTTCATTTGTTTAATTATGATGGATTTCCTACAGGGTTTTGCCCTCCAGGAACAACAGGAAAAACAACTATCTCACATGACAGATGCTAATTTCATTGTTTAGTGTACATCTGAAAAGCACAGTTCAAAATATAGATATAGAAAAACAGGGATCGCCATGCAGATTTGTCTCTGCCAAACTGGTTCTGAAATAATTTCTGTTGGTATTTTGTTTTTTTAAGGGAGCCATTCCCTAACAATTATCTTTTTTTAATTGCTATAACACATTCTTTTCCCTTGCTGTGAACAAAGCACAGTAAATAGAGATTTATAGTGCAAGTGGGAGGAGGCAATTCAAGATAAATTACATTAATTCATTCTTCTGCTTGGAGTATTTTCGTCTTATGATGTTAACTCATGGCAGGGCATGTTTGCTACAAGTAGAGGGGAGTGGAGAGCTTATGAAATCCTTCCCTGCTGTAAAGATCATACAGATACAAATCTTCTCATGATTTCCTTTGTGAACCAAATGTTAGCTGCATTTTTTACAGTCTCATTGGTAGCCAGAAAGATGAAATGATAGAGTGGGGTCCCTATTGTTTATGGTAGAGTTAGAGCTAACCTGATAGGTACCAGCATCTGCTTCTGCATACCGCTCAGTGTTTCCAGGAGCTATGCCTTCTCATTCCCTCTCTCAAACTTCACTGAAACCATAGTTCACAACCTCCTGCTAAAGCACAAATGTATAGATGAAATACTTCCCCCATGCAATCACTGAACTGTCACTGCCTGACTCCTTACAAGGAACTTCTCTAAACTGCCGAGGATACACACACTGCTTTTTGTCACGCGGTGAACTGCAGTGATTTTGCAGGAATAAACTCAGTATTTGGGGTTCATACTGCATGGACTATGTACAATGATATCCAAGATGAGCTCAAGTATTGGAAACAGTGTTATCCCAGAATGGCCCTGGGTATCTTGCATCTTTCAGAGCAGCACTGCAGTTCCATCTTAATATAAGGAGGAACTTTTTCACTGTGAGGGTGACGGATTTCTGGAACAGGCTGCCCAGAGATGTTGTGGAGTCTCCTTCTCTGGAGACATTCAAGATCAATCTGGGCATATTCCTATGTGATCCACGCTAAATGATCCTGCTCAGGTAGGGGGGTTGGACTGAGTGATCTTTCGAGGTCTCTTCCAGCTCCTAATATTCTGTGAATCTGTGATTCTGTGATTATACAGAAAAGGCAACGTGCTTAGCCACTCACTGAGATAGTCTTCACTTATTTTGGTGGCCAGGAAAGAAGAGGATTGAAGTATAAAGATGGTCCTTCTGGGGAGTTTTATAAGCCGTTTATTACCTCCAAGGTTCATTGTTTCCACTGTCGGTTCTGCAAGTGTATCACACAATTTCTGGAATTAGCTGCTATTGAAGTATGTTTGCCACTAAAATCTATTCAATAAACATACAAACCCTTGTCCCAGATATGATAGGCTTTTGTGTCCTACTTATTCTGCAGAAAGAGATGGTTCTTAATGCCTCTTGTAATGTGGGAAACATGAGTGAGCTCTGGGTAGATGTAGAATCTCTAATTTAGATTAACAACATATTTTCCTTATTTTATAATAACTCTATATTCACAAACTTAGAAATTAAGAAAAGTTTTCTTGTTTTTAAAGGGGACAGTTCTTTTGGTGATCCTTGGCAGGATGATGATGGTATTAAGTCATAGTTACAATTAAAGCTTTATTGTCTTAACAGAATTTTATGATTAGTATAGAACAGACTTTATGACTGGTATGGTAAAGGAATTCTACAAGCAGAATCAATGTAGTATAATCTATAAGTAGTGCAATACAGAATTTTTATTAATTTATTATTAATTTATTATTTCTAATCACTTAGACCTTAATTTAACATATAACTTCTGATCACTTAGACCTTCAGAAGACAGGGTCAGAACTTAATACATAGTTTGCTGTATCAATAAATCAATCATAATCTAGACTGCAGAACCATATGAAAGCAAACGAGTGACTCAGTCCTTGGAGGATGCAGATGATGGTGAAGGTTTTATTGGCCACTGGAGCATCCTGGGTCTTACTGTCCAGCAGCAGCTCCAGTCCAGGTCCACTGCTTAGGACTTGTAACTGCTCCATTTGATAGACAGTTCCCCGGGGCTGTTATGCTTCCCTGCTCTGTGAGAGGGTCATCACCACCTGGCTGGCAGGGTGCCTGGGACTTTCAAGGCTGGTGAAGACAGGAGTTATCACCCAGGCACCCAGAAACCTTGAGGCCAACCGGGAGGGGAAAAAGAAATCTGCTTGGTTTGTCTACTTGGTTCACAAGACCTTCTAATAATGAGGGGGAAGGAAATGATATGTAATCCAGAGCGACATCACAGAAAATGACCACTTGCTTTACAAAATGATATTAGTTATGCTAACCATCTTGCCAGGTGTTGGGAGCAGGAAGCACTGGGTACTCCTGCATATGATAAAAATAGATTTCCTGATATAAACTCCTTCCTAACGATGTACATTTAGGGTTTTGTAAAAATCAGAGCTAGGGTGTACCAGACGTACTGTGTCAGAAAACATCTGTGTCCTCAGCTTCCTGAGAATCTGTGGTCTGCTCTTGTGGACAACTGGAATCTACCACCATCATAGCTTTAAGATCTGTTTTAACTCACTGTTCATAACTACTTTGAGACAGAAATTTTCAAAAGTCACACTGTTCATGCCCTGATTTTCTCTGTGTAGACTCATTAGTGGCTCAAACAACAGTGGAGACTGAGAAAAATGGGCTTCTTTTTTGTTTTGTTTTCATTGAAAACACTCATTATTAAGTATTTGGTTTCATGGTAAAGGCCTTGCAATATATGGATGAAAGACAATCTAAAGGTTTCTTCATTTGCAGGTGAAACCTATGTAACATGAAGTTGTGCTTCAACAATAACCACTATGACTCGGTGACATTGCCATGTCACTTTGCAGTCTGAGTTTCAACAGAAACTACACTGGTGCTGCTTTTCTGTTTGGTCCAAAGGCCGTACACCAAGGAAACTTGTTGTACTCACACACGTAGAGCCTGTATCTCACACAACTTTCATCCTTTCAGAACTGCCAATGCTTAACATTCTAAACAAGCTGCACTGAAGTCAGAGGCAGAAGAAAGGAGAAATCAAAAGCAAAGGAGCTAGCAAGAGAAAGGACGCATCCCGAAGGAAGCAGAGGTGAATGAGATAATGAGGCAGAGGGAACTGAGTTAAACTTCTTCAGACTGCCCACAAGGCCGTAGGTTGCTTTGCTGATGACTTGCATGGTCTTAGTTTTGTTGGCTTTTTGAAAGAGTAACCTCCAGGCTGCATGAATGAATCTGCAGCCTTTAGTGCTACTGACATATACCCCAATCCACAGAAGATAACTGCAAATTTGAAATTCCTCAGAGGAACAGCTCCTGCGAATCTCAAAGTTTGGTTTTGGTTCAGGGGCCACAATACTCCTCCAACGTTAAGAATAACAGATTCAGATTATGACAAATATAGATAAAAGTAAATCTTCCTCAACTTAAGCTGAGAGTAGAAACTGTTTAGGGACATTACTGAGTCACTGTTAAGACTCACATTCTGTCAGCTGGCAGCAGAGCTTTCATTTGGGAATGCTGAGCAACAGGGTAATTTTGTCAACATGCACAGTTTCAGGGAGATAAAAAGAGTGTATTAGTTACTGTTCAGCCAATACAAACTATCACTGCCACAAGATTTTATGATTTATGACTTTATTACTAACAAAAATAAATATCATGAATTGATAACACGACACATTTTGTTTCTTTTGCTACTGACTGTGTCTTTCCACAAAGTAGACAGACTAGACTAAATATTGGAATTAGTCTTTCATATACCTCCTTCAGCATATGGTTATGTTACCATACATACACACACTTTTTTTTATCTCCCCAACAAACTACAGCAGCTCAACATTGGTCTATCAGAAGTATTTTGCACTTTAACTTTTTTAAAAGTAAAAACATTATCATAGGAAAAACCCAGACAAAACTGAAACTCTCATTAAGACTATCTTAGTATACTGTCATTAAGGGATAGCAGTTCAGCATGGCAGCATTTAGATGTTCATCTGATCATCTGGTTTGCTTTCATCTACCTGAGTGTAATCCTTAGTGACTGTATCTGAAAAAGAACAGGACCTGGAACGAGCAGAAGATGCTTCCTTTTACTATTTAACAGCAGTTCTCTTAATGGCTAGGTATCCAGAATGCCTCATCAGCTGTGTCATGAAACTCCACTGTGAAATTTCCAGTCCAAAAAAGCGAGTGTATGTTCCTGCTGTCACATCTACTCTATTGTTACTATTTTTAATTACTGATGTCCAGTTACTAGCTGAGGTATAGCAGGATACAGAATAGGTATGTTCTGTTTTCTTGCTGCGTGATGAAAAATGGCAATGGGCAGAAACTCATGAATGAGGGGATACTCCTACCAGATCCTTCCCAGATGGTACTGGGAATTAGAACTGAAATAGGCGGATAGTTCAGTCAGACCTCTCTTCTTGCCAGATGTAGATAGTATCCACGCATAATTTCCTATTTTTTTATGCTGTCCCAAAGAAAACATTTTAGTGGTTTCCTATCAGACAGGACTGCTGTATTTTTATGAGGAAAAAGAGTCTAGGAAAGCAGCCTTCGTACTACTGCCCAGGACTCAAAAGAAGGGATTAATCCCCAGAACTACAACCCTTATCTGCGTGGGTGGTTGTTGTAGAGAAGATGCAGCTGTACTTGTGGTCTTGTTACTAGTCTGCAGCTGGTGCTAACAGAGAGGCTGCAATCCATGATGCTGCAATAAATCATGACTACTTATATCCAACAGCTGTCCTAACCATAACCATGTGAGCTGAAATGAAAGAAAAACAATAGACAGTTATTTAAGCCACTCACTATGCTAGTGAGGCCCAGTAGAAGTCAAGGGTGACCTGATTTTGCTGCTGAAGTCTTGAAGCATATTACTGAGATTAGCTCCACTGAGGATATCCATTCAGCCATCAGCGACTGAGCAGGATCTGGGTGGATGGTTGTTATCAACGGTTGCATGACTGTGTGTCATGGTTTAGCCCCAGCCAGCAACTGAGTTGCCCAACCTCAAATGCGATGAAAAACAAAGATATGGTGCACCCTGAGAGAATTCTGTCCAGGCAGTACTTATTCCCTTTTCTCATAAGACTCCCCACTGGCAGCATTCACATGGTTTGATGCAGTTGAATGAACACCTTGGTATTGGCTGCCTGCCTAGTATCTAAGAAAATGGCACATCCGTAGTAAAGGAGGTTCAAGGGGGCTGTAGGACCTTGGGCAGATGTGCTTAATCCCACAGCAAAATAAATGAGAGGAGTAAGGGTGAGATATGGTCAATACAACCAGGAAGCACATATGGATAATTTCAGTTCCACAATTATGATTCTTTCTGTGGTTTGAGAACATAAAATATGAAAGAATGAAAAATGTCAAAAAACTTAACAGCTGTCTTTCCTGATTAACTGCTACAATGCATGAATCATTTTTCTTTGATAGTAAACCTACTGAAAACATATTATGATGAGGTTTGAACTTTTTAATCAAAGGTTTATTATTTTTAAGAAAAAATTGATAAGGATTTGCATAAATTTCCATGTGGAATATGCATATTTAAATTCAGGGTTTAGTAGAAAAAGAAAAAAAATAAGAAAATATCTTCATCCAAGTAACATTGTCTAGGCTACTGTGCTATTTAAACCTAACATCAGATATGTTAACAGGAAGAGCCTTTAAAAAAAAGCCTATTTTTTTTGTCACTGACTTTTCCAGAAAAAACCCTGAAGCCATGTATTTGCCAATGTCAGTGATAATAGAGGACATTATTTTCTGGCACATCCAAAACTTCAAGCAACAAATAAATATTTTGGATAATATTGAATTTTTTTTGTTGGTCTGTCATGACTGATACGCTGAAAATTATAGAAGCTTGTAAGTAAAAATGTAAACCAATCCATTTGCCACATTTTCCTATCACTACATATACCTGGTGATTTGGGTTTTTTAAGGAAGACTCAGTTTCAATATATGATGTCCCCACTCCTGAGTTTGAAATGAGGGCAAATCCTATTTTGGGTATGCTGGGAGAAACATTGTGCAACACTTTACAGTGGGTCTGTGAAACTGAAAAGCATGTAGGTGGTTTGAGCTAGCATCAGTTTAGCACTTGTGAGCCAAAGTTTGATGACAGACTTTAAAGGAAAATATAAGATGTAAACTCTGAGAACTAATCTTTCCATTTGCAATTTACTGTGCCAGATATTCAGTACTAAACAATGGATGAAATGGGTGAAAAAGGGTTAAGCAGACTCGCCTGGAATAGAGAGTTTTGGTTATTTTTTTAAACCACATTTGTTCTACCAAGAATAACTTTTTGGAAAAATGCCTTGCTAAAATACTATGTTGAGTAAGAATTTTTTTTTTTTAGAAAAAAAGTATCTCATTTGCTACTGGTCTCAGCTCTGACAGGATTAAGATTTGAAAAGAAAGATGGAACAGAATTTTGGTGTGATTTTGTGCATAACAAAAGTCTGTTTCCAGTAGTGAAAGGTAAAACTGTAAATTTCATGTATTTGCAACAATTTTAATATTTCAAATTGTTAAATACATTTTGTTTCCTACATCTCAGTCTCTAAAGAATATCAATGCCTTTTCCCCTATGTTCATCCATTGTACAGGAGAAGCACTTAGACACAAACAAAAAAAATGTACTACTGTAACTCTTTTGAAATATTCACCCTCTTTGCAGAATACAATTTATGTAATATTAGCATTTCACTCTTTTGTTTTATATATAACAATGACATGAAACAATGCCTGATGTCCAACTTCTTGCACCTGCTTCTCTAAAAACTATAGCTATATAAAAAAAAGAATCAGCTTAAATCCCTCCAATAAAAAGCCCAAGTTCACACATTTAGCATCAGTATGCTCTGTCGAGATCTCTTCCAGCTCCTAATATTCTGTGATTCTATGATTCTGTTGCAGTATTTTTTCAGCTGAGTCGAAGCTGAATTGCTGTGTGGAGGCTGCTGTCATCTGCATGGCAACTTCTTGGTTTATGTGTGGATCACCAGAAGACATGACACAGCTTGTGTCTGGACAGAGCCCAACAGGGCAGAGCTCCTGAGGACATGCATGGAGAATGACATGAAGGGCTTGTGTCTGCACTCTCTGCAGCAGAACCACACATGTTGTGCTGCATGTCAGGTCCTATGCTTCAGCAAGGAGAGATGGAGGTTAAATCTGCCTGGGAGGACTTTACAGATTTTTTTCCTGATATTCAGTAAATAATGGATTTTTCTTGAATCATAGGACTAAATTCAATATAGAGAAGTAAAGTAAAAGTAGCCCATCAGTAGATCAAGCATGTGCTGAGCATGAATATTAGACTGAAATTTTAAAGATGGAATCAAAAAGGTATCCTTTTGAACATACGCCCTTTAGAAATGCATGCAGCAGTGCTCACATTAACTTAATGGGTTTAATTTGCTTTGAGGACTTCTTACATCTGCCCATTAACATGCTAATGCATTTTCCTATTTTATTTTTTCTGCTAATGATAATTCAAAAAATGCCATCATATCTCTCATCACCAGAAAGACATGAAGGAACATATGAAAAGCAATTTCTAGTGCACTGCAGCCATAGTTGCAAGCTTATAGTTCGTTTTAGGTGTTAAAAGGAAAGAAGCTAATAGCTTGGAAAAATGGAACAATTTCTTCCACAGTGTTGACAAGTATGACAACTAGTACACTTATACCCAGTAAATCCAGCTGCCAAATGCCATGCTGTAGTGAAGCCTTATTTCTGAATGTTATCTTGAATTGACTGTCACTGTTTAAGTTTCTGCTTTAAAACAATCTCAAATTATATTGTGAAGAAATTAATTCAGGTCATATAAATTATAGGAATGTCCCCTCCACACACACACACATACACATTTCTGTTAAGGGCTGAAGTCATATTGTACAGCTCATGATCTACTCAAGCCCTAACTCTTCCATCTCTATTGTCTTTGCTCAAACCCAATCCCTAGTAACTACATCCCATGTTTTATGGCCACAGATGAAGGACACAGAACCACTATTCATTCCATTGGCTTTAATTTGAAATGAACTTTTAATGAAACGACTGTAATTTGAAACCAATTTTCATGCTATTCCAGGCATATTGGTTAGTACTAAATTCTGAAAATAGTTCCTATGCACATACAGAATTAAACACAGCAAAATGGAGTTCTTAAAATCACCTATTTCCTGCTGTGTCCTAGGCCTCTGTCTCCTTCATAAAATAGGCATTTTATGCACCTTCTGCCAGCTGACTCCTTCTCAGAGGTTATGAGCTTGAGCAGACCAATGAGAGGGAGCTGTTTAAATGACACCAGAGAAAAATATCACACAAGAATAAAAGGAAAACCAAATATATTTCATGGAAGATTCTCTGAATTTCTTCTGAAGATCTGTAACAATCCTTTCCAACAGAGATTAAGAAATATCTATGTTATCAGTTTTGAGAAAGACTTTAACTATTAAAGAATGAGGCCGATTAAAGCTTTTTCCTGGGATGCTATCTTTTGTGCTTACAAAATACCTATTCTCTCAAAACTTCAATAATTCTTCAGCCTTGCGTGTCTCCCAAGGAAGCATCCCTGAATCTGAGGCTTCAGCAAAGTGAAATTGTTACATTTTGAATTCCTGTTCAAGTCAGTCCTCCACAGCAGCGCTTCCAGCAGTCACAAGACAGTGATGACGTGTTGCCAGACAAAAACTCGAATGTGGGACAATGTTTTCAAGTGCAGAGGATCAACTTAGTGTGGGTGTAAACAACTGTACACAGTGCACTGTCTGTGTCTAGCCTTTGGACTAAGCAGAGATTCAAGTCTAAGATTTCAACCTAGAATATGAAACTTTAGGATTTTAGATTATGCTTTATGTTCCTGCTGTTTCTGACATTGCATTAGAAATATCCTGAGTATAGCTACCTCTTCAGCTCCAATTCAGTCATTATAAGTCTAGAAATGTTGTATTTATAAAAACAGTTTTAACTTCAACTCAGAAGCATTTATTTTACTGGCACTTCTATAAAACTCAGCATACTCTTCAAAAGAGAACTATTTTCCATCTGTCATTTTATGATGTAGGAGCACTTTTTTAAATGATTGTGCTTTCCCAAGAGTAGATTGTTATTTGGAGAGGCAGAAAGATGCCTTTGTGGAGACCCATGAAACAATGAATTAAAGCTGAGGTACACTTAGGGAAGTGGTGGAGTCTTCATCCCTGGAGGTACTTAAAAGACAGTTAGATGTCCTGGTGAAGGGTATGGTTTAGTAGTGGATGGCAGGTTAGGGTGGTGGTTGGGCTTGATGATCTAAAGGCTCCCTTCCAACCAAGACAATTATGTGATTCTATCATTTAATGATTCTATGATACTAAGTTGATCATGTTTGCAAAGGCAAAGCTTCTCCTTTCTACTGAAAGGCATCACTGCCATAAAGCTAACACTTTATGTAGATAGAACCACTATGAGGAGAGGGGTCTTAATAAATCCTAGTGAAATGTAATGATGGAAAAGCCAAACAAGCATAAATACTAGAGGTGGTAGTATAAAAGAGCATTGAAAGCAACGACTGTAACACCGTAACTGAACTGAATGAAATAAGCATTGAAGTGGCACAGACCACTCTCAACATTCATTACCCTTCAGATTTAATAAGAAGGAATTTTAAAAGGGAATCAGATACAACTAGCCCAATTACTTGACATGTGTGGGTACTGCCTAAAGAATTCAGCTCAATGGGTTATAAATTATTATTTCCTGTTTCTTATTTAGACCTCAGCCAGGCAGAAAATGGTGGTACCTATTTATTGGAAATAAACCGGTTCCCCCAAATCTGCATGCACCATATTACGGAATAACAGAATCACAGAAAGACTAGGTTGGAAAAGACCATTAAGATTGAGTCCCACTGTACCTTTCCTCTATTAAACCATATCCCTGAACACCTCATCTACCTGTCTTTTAAATACATCCAGGCATGGTGACTTAACCACCTCCCTGGGCAGCCTGCTCCACATCCCAACAACTCTTCCAGTGAAGAATTTCTTCTTAACATCTAATCTGAACCTGCCCTGGTG
>VXBZ01002446.1:84584-100343 GCA_013399135.1 Heliornis fulica | reverse complement strand
ACACTGATCATGGGAACTGTGCTCTGCTCTCTCTCCCTGTCAGTCAGCCATGAGGCTGAATACCCAGGGACTACCTTACTATTAAAAACCAAGAGAAAGAAGGAGTTAAGTACCACAGCTTTGTCCTCATCCCTTGTCACTATTATTGCCCCTACATCCAGTAAGGGCTGGAGATTATCCTTGACCCTCCTTTCACTGTTGGTGTATCTGTAGAAAGACTTTTTATTATCTTTCATAGAACTGGCCAGTCTGAGTTCTAGTTGGGCTTTAGCCCTTCTAACTGTCTCTTTAGATGATTTTACTTCCTTCCTGTAGTCTTCCTGAGACACCTGCCCCTTCTGACAAAGCTCATAGACTTTCTTATTCTTTATAATATCTACCAAGATCTGGCTACATAGCCAAGGTGGTTTTCTTCCTTGATGGCTCCTTTCCAGCACACAGGGCCAGCCTGTTCTTGTGCTGGAGTTCCTTCTTGAAGAACATCCAGCCCTTAAAGGCTGTCTCCCATGGAACTTTGTCAAGCAGCCTTCTGAACAGTCCAAAGTCTGCCCTACGGAAGTCAAAGGTGACTGTTCTGATGATGCCCACTCCTTACTTCTAGAACTAAGTATTCTATCATCTCATTATCACTATGTCCCAGGTATCCTCCAAACTTCACATCTGCCACAAGGCCCTCTCTGTTCACAAACAAGTCCAGCAGGGCACCTTCCTTAGTCGGCTCACTCACTAGTTCAGTCAGGAAGTTGTCTACCAAACTCTCCAGGAACCCACTAGACTGTTCCCTCTTTGCTGTGGTGTACTTCCAGGAGATAAGTTTAAGTCTCCCACAAGGACAAGGGCTAGTGATTTCAAGACTTCTCCCAGTTTGTAAAATAACTCATCAGCCTCCTCCTTCTAGCTAGGTGGTCTATAGCAGACTCCCACCACAATATCTGCCTGGTTACATGATCCTCTGATTTTTACCCATAGACACTCAACTGTATCTTCACCATAATCAAACTCCAGACTGTCAAAACACTCTCTAACATTGAGGACTATACCACCTCCTCTCCTTCCCTGCCTGTCCTGCCTGAAGAATTTGAAGCCATGTCAGCACTCCAGCAATGTGAATCATTCCACCATGTTTCTGTGATGGCAATTATATCATAGTCTCCTTGTCTTACAAAGACTTCTAGTTCTTCTTGTTTATTGCCCATGCTGTATGCATTGGTGTAGATGCACTCAGCTGGGCTATTGATCTTGTCACAAGATCTGCAAGGTACACACCTTGCAAGGTACATGCCTTGCACTTACACCATTATCTGGATTTCTGAAGGGAAAAGCCTCTTGGAAAAGGCAGCTTCAAAATCTGCGCAGAGCTCCATGGGAGATCTGATGAGTCAAAGCCTGTTTGATTTTCTGTTTCTGTTAGCAGCACACATGAACTCTCCCTCAATAAAACCAGAAACTACTGGCCCTTCTGAACTTCTGAAAGTAAGTATCTATAAGGGAGAATACTGTTCAGTGCTGTGACTACTTCCACTGTCATTTTCTTCAGAGGAAATGCATTCAGAGACTGACCTGAAATTGAAGAGATACACTCTTCAATTATTTTATCAAAGTTTTAAAACATTTAGACTAACTGCTGGTAAAGTCTATAGATGTTACAAAAAAACATACAAATGGTAAAAAGTTGGACCTGTCAATTTTGTAGGTCAGTCTGAATTTTCTGACAAGATAGGCTCATTAAAACCGCTTCTGTCATTCCTGTGAAAGCATACAGTGAACACATACCCGAGAAGGAAGCAATCCTGAAGTGACTGAACTATTCTAGGACATAAGCACTAGCACTGTATCAGCATCATCCTTGTATGAGACTTAAGGCAGTATGTCACTAGGGGTGCAGAGAGCAGAACTATCAGAAGTAGTGACTCAAGATTTCTCATGCCAAAAGTTTTTAAATTTCAAAGAAAATCTCTGTTTATGGTAAAACTTTTGTTGTTAACATGAGTTGCAATTTTTCAGGTTTGGGTTTTATTTTAAAAAATTTTAATTAGTGAAGGCAAGATATGAATGTTTCTCAGTCTTGCAGAGAGGTGGACAAATGCTCAGCTACTATACCGTTGTATATGTTGCTAATAGGTTTAGTTACAGTTACAGATACTGATTTATTTTTAATGTAAAATGTTAATAGTCAAATTGTATATAGAATTTCTCATAGCTGAATAGATTCATGCTGACCTAGAAATGGTGTCTAGAAATACAACTATCTATCTGTTATAAAGGAGAAATGCCAGCCAGACTTCAGACTGAAAAAAAATGCCTTTCAATATAACTGCTTTGAACTAACTGCTTTTAAAGGATCATCCCAACACACAATTTAAGGAAAATTCCTTTATCTGAGTCTAAAAAGCATCCGTAGATTCACTGTCCTGACTGCAGTCGTTTCAAGCCTTGAAGCTGATGTGATTTGACCTTGGATTTGGCCCATCGTTAATCTATATGAAATAGCACCACTGCCTCCAGAAGCACATTCATCACAGGGGAACACATTTCCAGCTCCTGCCATGTAATTCACAAACACACAGACACATATGCACAGGTATGCTTGCTTCTCTGAAGCATTGGTAATTGCGAGTTTTCTTTAACTCCTCTCAAATTCAGAAGCAAGCCATAGTTTTGTAGTTACTAACAAAATTGGACCATGGGCTAAGCAATTATCAGCTGTGAGATAGGAGGAATAAAGTAGAGGAATAACAGCAGAGCAGCAACTGGGCTTATGAAATTAAAAATAAAAATAACAAGCAAATCTTTGTCTCGTCCTGACAAGTGAGGCTCTCTTGCCTCTCTCTCATCCCTTTCATCACAGGGATGACTGCTCAGTAGCTCCTGGCACACAATTACATGGCCCCTCATGTCCACCAAATTTCTATAGTAGCTGCCAACTCTCTGGACAACTTTTAGATAAAAATGATAGATTAAAATGATAGAACTCCATAGGTTTAAAATATTTTCTTGCTTCAGTCTATAAAGGCTTTTTTTTTTTTTTTAATTAGAATGAAGCCTAGTTAC
Source organism: Heliornis fulica (assembly GCA_013399135.1). Classification (NCBI taxonomy): domain Eukaryota; kingdom Metazoa; phylum Chordata; class Aves; order Gruiformes; family Heliornithidae; genus Heliornis; species Heliornis fulica. The sequence continues at coordinate 97,292 of VXBZ01002446.1, read as the reverse complement.
TTTTCACCAGGAGTCAAAAAGTGCCAAGCATACCAGACCTGGGAAGCTGGAAAACAAACAGGTGAGAAAATTAATAATAGCTATTCATATTTACACTTGCTATAAAGAATCCTTTGTGTCGGGGGAAGCTAGATAATATATGGCATGCCATCTGGTTTGCCCAGAGATGGGGCAATGAGATTTGTAGATTACAGCTGGTCCTAGACAGCCATTATCACCCAGTTAACCCTCTGCTTGAACAGAATCAGCCCAGGGACAAAGAACAGCACAGGGAAAACAAGAAAGTGCTTCAGCTGGCAGCCACAGCTGCTGGTTCAGCTGGGAGATTGTTTTTTTTTTTTCCCCGCTAAAACTTTCACAGCAGCATCTATGAATAACACTTTCAGCTACTGCCTGTTAGGTGGGAGGTTCTGTCTTATGGTGTTGAACAGAGCAGTAGTCACAAACGTGTAACAGCAAGCACTTAGCATGATGCTTCACCTGGTACCACAGGGCAGAACATCTCTTTGGCATAGTGAGTCACAATGAGAAAACTTTCCTTCCTCTTCGAGTGTCAAGCACAGACTATTCTCAGATACATTCAGTTGTTTGAAAGCTAGTTTTGTGCTCCACACCAGAAATGCAAGCTTGTTGATTGTCTATTAAATGGAAAGAGATGCTCACAAGAGCAGTTTGGCATACAGCTAACTGATGGAGAGGAGAAGGTGGGACACACTCTGGGGTTGTCCCTTTCTCTTGGAGGGGCAAGAGATGAATGAACATTCCTAGTATTTACACAGGAACGGCTAGGCAAAAAATTCCCATTTTGTGTAAAGCAGGATCAAGCTCAGGTTCACAGCTCTTAAAGTGGTGAATTAAGAGTCTCGGCAGATACAGACCAAGAAAAACACCACCTGTAGAGAGGGAAGGTGCTCCATGGGTTCAGTGACACTTCTATCACAATATATAGTAAGTTGAAGAAACAGATAAAGGGATTTGGTTATTTTTCTTGGAGGGTCTGAAGCTGGGCAACAATTCTAATTAGAAACATCACAGCATCATTGCCTTTTACTTTAAGCGTGTGTTTAAGTGCATGTTTAAGTGCCTGTCCTGAAATAAGTAAACACTAGTGCAAAACTTAAAATATATTCTGCAAAAGTCAAAGAAACATACTGAACAATGACAAAAAACTCTGAACAAAATCCTCTCTGGAGCGCAGGTCTTGTGTTGGAACGCTATACAGGACAGCACATGGCAACAGTATGCCTGTCATTCAGGGCACTGCTAGGATACTCTGATACTAAAATAACTTGTAAAGGAAGAGAGTAACTGTCTGTCCTTTTGGGTTGGCTTTACTTAAAAAAGCCTTAGATTATTTGGGTTCTGACTGACCCGTGTCTGATTAAAATGGCATACTTCTGTGGAGACATTTTGACTTTCACACAACACAAGGAAATGTAAGTTCCAGACATTTTAGGTTCTGCTACTCTAATTTAGTTGGCTCGATATTTTTACATTTGAGGCACAAGATTGACAACATAATGTATAAGCATCTAAGGTTAAAGACAACAAGATGAAAAACTAAATTAAAAGACAACCTTCATACATGGGATCTCATTTTTTCCCCATAAAATATGGCAACACTTTCTGGCATTTTAGCAGTTTTTCTCCAAGCTATTATATTGCTGGTTTTATTAGTATGACTAATGTGCATTAACTGAAGTCACAGAAAACACAATGGTTACAATGATTTCTGAAGTATTCATTGTCTTTCCAGAAAAAAAAAAAAAAAGAAAAAAAACCCCACTATATATTTGGGCATAGGAATGCTTTGGCACTGTATTTGGAAGTAAGATTTCCCAAATATGTTATACTGTCACAGCAGGTCACATCAAATATTCTCTGTGCTATTTAATATGAATTCCAAGTTTTACTTACCAATCCTGAACAGCATTGAAAGACTCTTCATTTGTGATGTCATACATTAAAATGAAGCCCATTGCACCCCGGTAGTAAGCTGTGGTAATTGTTCTGTATCTCTCTTGGCCTGCTGTGTCCTGAAACAAAAACAACAAGAAAATTACATCTTGCAAATAAATTGAAAAATGGTATTTTTTTAACTAAAGGAAAACTTACAGCAGTTATCGTACAACTCTGCAAACTCTGCAATCTTACTCATAAAACTAATCAAGGGGGAGAAGATGGAAAATAACTGAAAAAATGAGAATTTTCCATTGGATGATAATAGAAGAGATATCCATTCTGTCATGAGGTGAGAGTGGAGAGAAGAAGAGCTGCATGGCCTTCCTTCAGGTCATATATCCTGATGCATTCACTGTTTCATGTCATTCAACTTGAAAGTTAGGTAAGAAGATTGCCTTATGCTTCTGCCTTGTACCTTCCCAGTTTGACAAAGGGGACAGGTAAAATCTTTCCTGGATAAAATGCTGGAAAAATTAACATTCTTAAGATCAGAACAGTTCTTGAAATCTGGAAACGTCAACCAAAAGGGCAATGTCTAAGAATTTTATTCTTGCAGTTTTAAGACATTGATGCTCATAACAACTTTAGCAGCAATAATATATCTGTGCCAACAAAATAACAACTGCAAGGCAGTGCCTTTCAAACAAGGATGATATCCAACAACAGTGACAACAAAGTTTGGTGGCAGTTCCTTAACTTTAACCAGTTTCTCCCTAATTCTCTGTACCTCATTCAATTGCCTTTAAAGTAAGAAATGTAAGCCTTTCTCCTACTGCTTACTTATTTCCACTAAAAAACTTTTGGGGCAGTGAGTAGCGAACTACAATTACATGCACTCTCTAGCAGAAACTGTGATCATAAGAATAACTGAAGTCCAGGAAATGCATGGTTATTTCCTGTTCCAGCATATCTATTTAATACATTTAAACCATAAACATTAAATGCTTTAGTTGAGACATACGCAACATTTCAATGCAATCCTGTAGCTGTCTAACAGATTATTTGTGTATATTTAAATTTAAAAAATTTTGAAACCTAATTTAATTATTTCAGATTTTTTGAGCATAGAAGTGGTTTACAATACAGATAGATTTATTCCTACAGAGAGAGATGAAAAACCAGTGATAAACAATACTTTATTTGGTGTGGTTTCTGAAATGGTTCCTGGGCTAAAAGCACTCACTGCCTTATTACCAAGAAAAAAATAGGTCAAGTGGGACCCCTTCTTTACACTTATATCATTCATCTCATAAATAATAAAGTAAAAAAGGTAGATTCTACATACATCAGAAACCATTTACACAATAAGAAACATAACCAAGACAGTTACTGAAACCAAACAAAGTCTTAGCCAAAACACAGATTCTGTCCATTCTGGATTATAGGTGCTACTGCCTTGAAGCAGTTTCAGTGATCCAAGAGGGAAAGTTAAGGTAGAACTTAGACCCTGACAGATCTCAAAGAAGGTTAGGTTACATCTTTGTGGGAAAGGCCAGGCAGACCTAAATCTTTTCTGCTTATGCTCAGCTAGTTGAGCCAATATCAACTGTGGTCTGGAGGCTGGAGAGCTGCAATAACAGAACCATTCCCAAATTTTCTGGTGGTATTACTGAATATTAAGGAATTAAGACACATATGAAGCATGTGTATATTCTAATACTCAGAGGTCACTTCTTTCTCACTAGGTCATAGTCTGTCAGTAAGACAAAAGTATTATCTAGGTGAAGAAATATTATTTAAAACCATTTTATTGTATTTTATGCAGTAAGGTTCTCTCTCACATTTTGCTTGCTTAATGTATTTAATTTGACATTAGAAGAAAGACCTGGGAGGGTCAGAAGAAAAATATGGCGTATAGCAAGCACGTGGCCTGTCTGTATGGGAGAAATATGATTTTCAAACAAGTTTTGTCAGTGTTTATCTGCTTGTTTGTCAGCCAGAGACACGTATGGTTGGAAATACAATGGTATGACAAGCAGAAGCCCACTGCTAGTGAAGCAAATCTTATTTTGCCGCAGGTGATTTCCACCGAGCCCTGTACACAGATAAGAGTGAACAGCCCTAGCAATAAAGCTAGGGCTTTATTGCTAGGGCAAATAAAGACACAAACTCTTTATTTTATTATTAAGCAAAGACACAAACTCTTTTCTGCTCAGTGTTAAAGGTAGCTACTGCAGGCTTAGGCACTCTTGATTACAGAGAATAAAAATGAGTGTGAAGACAAATCAAGAAAAGGTTCTTAAAAAATATCATGCATGGCATGAATCTGCAGTTGAAGATCCAAACACTGACCAACTCTGGGATATGAGATGCTCTCCTTGACTTAGACATTTGACTTGGGTCAGTCGGGGAAAGAATCAGGTATTTGGGGTTGTTCTCAATACAGGACTCTATTATGTATTGTAATTAGTGTGGTGAGTAGGACTGTCATAGGGAGGTCATTGTCCCCTTGTACTCAGCACTGGTGAGGTCACACCCTGAGTACTGTGTTCAGTTTTGGGCCCCCCACTACAGAAAAGACATCGAGGTGCTGGAGTGTGTCCAGAGAAGGGTGATGAGGTTGGTGAGGGGACTGGAAGATAAACGTTATGTGGAGTGGCTGAGGGAACTGGGGTTGGTTAGTCTGGAGAAAAGGAGGCTGAGGGGAGATGTCACTGCCCTCTACAACTACCTGAAAGGAGGGTGTGGAGAGGCTGTGGATGACCTTATTTCCTTAGTGACGTGTGACAGAACAAGAGGAAATAGCACCAAATTATGCCAGGGAAGACTTAGATTAGATGTTAAGAAAAACTTCTTCCCAGAGAGAGTTGTTAGACATTGGAACGGGCGGCCCAGGGGCATGGTGGAGGTATTTAAATTTTAATCCTTGGAGGTATTTAAAAGACAGATGTGGTGCTGAGGGACATGGTTTAGTGGGGGATGGCAGGTTAGGGTGATGATTGGACTTGAGGATCTAAAGGATTCCTTCCAACCAAGACAATTATGTGACTCTGATTCTATGTGCCTGTAACTAATATTATGTTACTGTGATGATAAAAAATAGATTTTCTGAAATGGTACCTCAGTATATTTTATAGATGAATGACCATGAATAAAGTGGACTTTATTAGTTTCAAACAACAATGATCACATTTCTCTTGGTATTATTATACTTTTTCTTCACTTGCTGTAAGGATGTAACTGAAATTTTAATTATTCTAATATATGAATTAAGCAGCAGTGTGTTTCTGATCATGAAAAAAATGAATCTAAATATCATTAATTAATATTGTCAAGACTTATGTCTTTCACACATTCATAAACATCTCCTTTCTAGTCAGGATACATTCATAGATGTGCTAAAGACAGTTCCTTTTGTTTGGCCATTAGGGAAATAAAATACTACTTGCCAGGAGAAAAAACACATTTGATACATCAAATACTTTAATATTATATACCATATTCCAATGATTTATTTGAAACTGATAACAAAGGTATGCAAGTAGCCTTTCACTCTGTTTATTACCTTTTTATTCCTATGGAATAAAAGAACAGAAAATAAATATTTTCCCTATGTTTCCATTATTTGTATCTGTAAATCATTTATTTTGAGTGATTTGAGTAAATGACTCGTTTATCCTCAGGTATCCTCACTTGTACTTGAGGAAAACCTTTTCCATTTCAGGTTACTGGCTGATGATATGATATCTTCTTTTTTTGCAACATCGTGGAAGTAATCTGATGACCATCTTTTTAGGTTTAAATTCGGAAAGATAATATTTGTTACTGAGTTTTCTTTCTAAGCAAACTAAATAAATTAAGCACATGAAAGAATAAAATTTTAACTATTATCGACTGTCATTTTAACTAAGGCAATTAATTTTTACCTTTGATGGGCATAAAAAAATCCATAGATGATGTCAGGGGCCTTTTCATTCATGTAAGTAATGTCTTGGAAGGACAACTGCGTATTCATTAAAGAAGTAGAGTGGAAAATCATAAGAGAATGAATGACATGAGGTTCCATGTACAGAAGACAGAAAGTGGTATTTTACAAATCTTAATCAAAATAAATGAAAAGGCAGCTGCAAGAAATATTTTAAAATAATGTATTCATATTTTGTTTTTCAATAAAATTCTCACAATTCCATTAGCTTCTGGATAGGTAATCCTGTGTTAGAGAATCTTTTTTAATGGGAACCACACTTTAGAAATTAGATCACAGAATGATAAATTTTAGCAGACCTAGAACTCTAGAAATCATCCAGTTTCTGAGCATTGCATGGAGCACTTCTCATTGCCCATGGTACAGAGCATTTCAAGAGTCTGAGACTTACATGATTTGATATTCTGTGCTCTGATATTTGTAGTATATTTTGTAGTGTTTTTTTTTCTTAATTTTTTTTAACTGTAAATGTAACTAGGTTTTTTTCAGACATTTTTATTTGCAGATCCTGATATGTATAAACTCATATTGCAAAAATTGCAATGTTTCTTTCGTTAGGTTGGTTTTTTGTTGTTTTTTTTTTTTTACTGACAGAAAAAGGCCACCTGTTCATAGGCAGTGAAAAAGGAATGGTTGAGATATAGCCTGAGTGAAAAATATCTGTTTCTGGCTCAGGACAAAGGTAGAAATCTGCATGTACTCAGCAAAGCCTCCTTTATTGTATATGTGTCAAATGGTAGGGACACAGATAATTCCACATTACTTTGATTTTTCATTTCAGATGAACTTCAAGCTGTGAATTTGACAGTACAATAGAGGTTAAAGTGAAGCTATGTTAGTTATTTTTACAGCAACCTCACGGACAGGGTTTTCTGTGCTTCTCCCTTGAAACAATGGTTCGATGATATTATGTGTATTTTCCTACAGATTCTTATTATTACGGTATAACTGCCATACACTGACAGCCTCAGCATATGGAGAATATACTGGCTGCTGGCAGCTATGCTCCCAGAGTAATGGAGAGGTACAGTGGTGTTAGCACAAGCATGTAGCAATGGAAGAAGCTGTATTCCTCACGAACTTAGAATGTTTATAGGGCTGGGAACTGTCAAAATACAAAATCTTGAAAATAGTAACTCTTTTGGATTATAAAGTACAGTTAGCTGAGTTATCAGTTGTAAACCCTCCTTGCTGCCAAGTCCTCCTGAGCTAAACTTCATCCAGAATGTGCCATGCCCACTTGGATGACAGCAATGTTTTTGAGCAATATGTTGATTCAGGCCCTTGAGTTAATTTGCTGAGCTTGTGTTCTCCATCCTACCCTGAACCACTGACAGGAACAATACTTTATGTAAATAACTTTCAAGTAGAGTTGTTTATTATTAATTCAAATGGATATGAAGGTAAAATCCAACAGCATTTGGCAGCAAGAACTTTTATGGAAGTCATGAAAGAATTCAGTTTGTAAAACACAAACTTCTTTTGTAGCACACTTGGGTGACTCTGTGATTCTGCGTTTGTATTCTACAATATACAAATATATGTTTTTAGATCCACTTCCACATATTATGAGTTTTACTCATTTCACAACACAGCTTGTGTTATGTGCCAAAACACTGGCTGTAGTGGAGGAGGATTTCTTGGATATCTCTGTTGCACATTCACATTTGAAAGCAAGACAAACAGAAGTATAAAATCAGAAATGTGAATTGGGTGAATTTTCACTTTGCAGGTCAAAATTTCCATTAAGATAAACAAAATTGGCACAGTAAGAAAGAACTGTGGCTCCTTTATTAGTTTAACATTTCATTCCTGCTGTTGCTTCCCAAAGTTTATTTATATCCACCATCAAAGAAAATATAGATTTCTCTAATTTCTCTTTATTGATACATAAAAGGACTTGAGGCAGTTAAGTGAATGAAAATCTAAACTGTTTTTTTTTCACAGTACAACAAAAGATGTCTCTGATCTCTCCTCAGGTATCTTTGCGGTCTCAGGAACAAAAGATAAAAAGGAAACTATGGCAAATTGAAAATAAAAAGCAGAACAATAAGAGAGCTGTTCAGACAGAGACAAGAGATAGCCTCTGCAAGATTCTTGAGACGCAGGGATGGAAAGAGGTAAACCCACCTGAAGCTTGCTGCTAACCACCCAGGAAGAACAGCCATGGGTGTGCAGCAAAGAAGCTAGGCAGAGTACAAAGAAAGAGGACTGGGAGGAAAGCTGTTGGATCAGGAGAAGGTGGCTACCCTAGAAGCAACAAACAGTACTGCCAACAGAAAGTGTTATGCACACAGAAACACAGACATATGAACGCTTACTACTAGGAATGGAAAAAACCAGTTCAAAACAGTTTTGTTAGCTAATGTATTTACAAAAGATGTAACGCTGCATATTGCCAACTCTGTTTTTCCTTATGTACCTGTCCCTAGTCAGCAGCTCTTTCCAGACTTCTCATGGCTTTTGTTTCCCTGAAATTGCCTTTATACATATACATATACATATACATATACATATACATATACATATACATATACATATACATATACATATACATATACATATACATATACATATACATGCCTCTGTGTGTGTGCATGGAGATGTTTGTAGAAATACATATACATATATATCTAGAAAACACTTGGAGTGTGAAAAACCAGCTACTCAGCTTAGCAGTACAAATCTGTTGGACCTCCATGCTAAGCCTTAGAATTCACCTCAATATCACAGCTGACAGTTCATTCATCACACGGGTGGGATGCAGCAGCATAGCAGAGCCATCTGGAAATTGTTGGGGCCAGAGCAGTGGGGAGAAGTATTATTCCAAACATGGCTAGCAAAAAATGGTCCTGGAAGGGCTGTTCTGGCAGGCAGAAGGTGTGGCTGAGCTTGTGTTAGAAAGATAGCTTGGCTCCTGGAAAGTCCAAGTTGGTGTTGTAAAAGAACTTTACTGCCAGATTTGCTTTATTTCACTCCATCCATGCAGCTGCTGCCTGTGTCTGAAGCTCATTTCCTAAAATTTTCTTTTACTCCTTTCCTGATCTGTCTTCCCTCTCCTCCTTTATTTTTACAACTCACATAACTTTTCAGTTCAGCTATCATGCTTTCCTAATGTACAAAATTTGGGAAACCCATGGTATCACTGCCTCCTTTCCAGCATTGATGGACCTCAGCTGCCCTTGGCTCTGGACACAAGGTTTGAGCCCCACTGCCACTTCGCGCATGGCTCTCTCTTTCCCTACCATGAGCTGCAGCTTTCTCCTTGCCCTGTGCTCACTTTGGTTGTGGCCTGTCCTGCTCTGTTGGAGGTGAGGATTGATTCCTCTTGTCCTTCTATGCCCTTCTACCCTTTGGACATCCTTTAGAAAGTGTGTGTCAGGCCAGTTGATGCATAATCCTCAAAAATAAAATGCATCAATACAGCATTCTCTTCAAAAGTAAAATACATCAAGTAAGGTACTACTTTGTATTTTAAACAAGCTTTATGTTAGGTCTTGAGAAAAATTTCTTTTACTGGAAAGACACAGCTTTTGCTTCCAAGATATTTATTTATTTATTTTATTTTATGAACAGTGTTAGAGAGTCAAACATTAAGTCCAGCTACCAACAATTTATAGTGGATATAATGAATGTAAAAAATATAATTTACATTTCATACAATAATGCAAGAATTTATTAGAAAAATTAAAAGGTAAAATAATTATATATTTTTTAATCGTTGCAGTCAGAGAAAAAAAAGGGTCCCAGTGCACAATGAAAAAACAAAAAGCACTTAATATAGACCGAAATGATGATATTAACAATATAATTCTTACTAAAGCAAAAATAATTTTGGAATGATGACATCTGGCCCTGAATTCTGGCAAAGCTTTAGAAGATCAGAAAAACCTTCTTCTGAGTGAAAGGGACACAAAGAAGTGTTAGATCTACAATAATATTACAAGGAATGGTAAAACCTGACACTCAGCTAAGCTATGAACTCGACAGAAAGCCTCCTTAAGCTCCAGGAGTTTACTTGGTAATTTAGACATTAAACAAACAGTTGTCATCTTACTTACAATGGGAAGGATTGCAGCAAGTCAGTACTAATGCTGTGAGACTGACACCTAGTAGTAAAATGAGACACAGAGCTGTTTTATCCATACATTAAGCAGACACTAAACAGTCTTTCTGTGCTTGTTGCCCTTGGCTTTGGTAACTGCTAAAGGCATTTGCAACTTACCAGTGTTTCAAACCATCTCTTCCAACCACAAAGCACTTGGTAGACTAAAATGGGTGTGGTTTTGATCTATGATAAATGTGGAAGTACTTTGGATCTTCTTTTGTTTCCCCTTTTTGGTGTTCGGTTATTTGTTTGTTTTTTTTTTACAGTTGTACTAAAGCCTTTATCTCTTTGTCTTATCTTCCACTGTTTTTGAAAGCATTTGTCTTTCATTTAGCAGAGCTTGAAAAAAAACAATGAGCTATAATATAAGCTTAGCTACTTAAAAGTCAAGCAGACCTTTACCACATAAAGCGAGAAAAACTTCAATGTATATTGGAATAGCGCAGTACCTTCCTCTTCCCATTTATATACTTTGAATAAATACTTACAAACCTTTTGTATTTACTTCTCACTGTAGCTTATTATTCATAAAATAAGAGTAATAGGCCTTCAGTTTTCTCTCTCCCTTGTAATTTTGTGCTATTAAAGACAGCTTTCTCTATTAATATTCATTACTCATATTTAATTAACTTGTCGTTATTCAGGATGACGTGAGATCCGTGTATAAAGTTTGGCCAGCCATTTTGATAATAGCTCTATGTTAGTGGCTCACTGCACTGAACACATTTGCATAATAGTGTCATCATGTTACAATATTATGCAAATCTTTGTCCACTGACTAGCAAACAGTACCTCTTAGCTATTGAGAGCTTTGAAAATACTTCTTTCCTCATGGCAGCACTCAGCTTAGCACGTTTTTGTTCTTGGTCTTTTTTAGATGCACAGTTTTATAACTTTCCAACTCTAAGAGAAAAATGAATTAGTGGTACAAAGAACTTTTTAAAGCCATAAACCAAGCATTCTGTCAAGAAACTCTCCATCTCTGCGTTTCCCTGTGATAAACCCCTGTGTTTAAATATGATGTGAAGTTTCTCTCATTTGGAACAAATTATGGGAATGTTCCTCTTAAATATCAATAACTTTCAAAACCTGCCCAGAAGTAGAATATTAAGTTTACAAAACACATTTAAAGGCTCATTAGATTTACTATCAAGTCATGACCTTTACATAAAAACATTTTAAATCTCAATTACCTAAATAAGGGAAATGATAAAATCTTCAACAAAGAACAAGACACATTTTACCTTTTTTAACCAAGAAACCATAAATGAAAAAGTTCAGCCATGGCTGAAGTTCAATCCCACTAAGAACTTCCATAAGGGCCAGTAAAAGGCACAGCTGGGTGTTTTAGAACACCTGCAGTCAGTCTCCTTGCTTCCTCTTTTAGCTCCTTTGCCCTCCAACAGTCTGTCACCAAGAGAACATTCCATTAATATGTGACTGTGGGTGAGATATTTGAATTCACCATCCCTCTACTTGTTTAGTTTTTCCCTTGGCTCTGGTTACAGTGATTAGTAATGTAGTTTTGCAATAATGAGTATTACATCGTGTGGTCATCTGGCCAGAATCATGAAAGAATATCAGTTCTGTCACCTTCAACACATTCAAATGAATCTGTCAATTATGTTTCTGTGTTATAGGGAAAGAAAGAGAAAGAATAGATAGCACAGGACAGATTATGTCATCCATCAAGTGCTGGAAGTTTTTTTTTTAATTATTATTTTATTTTTTACATCACGGTAGTCTACTGGATCCAGACGGCTTCACAGAATCACTGACTGGTTTGGGTTGGAAGGGACTGCAAAGCCCATCTAGTCCCTACCCCTTGCCATGGGCTGGGACACCCTCCACTAGACCAGGTTGCCAAAAGCCCCGTCCAACCCGGCCTTGAACACTGCCAGGGTGGGGGCAGCCACAGCTCCTCTGGGCAGCCTATGCCAGTACTGCAACACCCTCACAGGGAAGAATAAGGAATATATAGAATTCTTCCAAATACCTGATTAAAATTTTCTTTCATCTTAAAGCCATTACCCCTTATCCTGACGCTCCATGTCCTTGAAAACAGCCCCGCTCCAGCTCTCCTGTAGGCCCCTTTAGGTACTGGAAGACTCCTATAAGGACTCCCTGAAGCCTCTAGAATCTGTCTGCAAGACTTTTAGGCTTTGAATGACCTCTGTAGTTTTTTCCAAGCTGCTCTCTTAGAACCTCTTAGCTGAAGTCTTAGAATATGCTGGAAAATATAGTTTTCTATCTTTATTTTCATTTCCTTGTGGAAAAATTAAGAGGACAGGCTATATAACAAAAAGATAGCTTTGTCATCAGCATATTGCTACAACTGTCTACAACTAGATATGATCTGCCTATTCATATGGGGAATCTTAAATTATATTGAGGTCACCAAGAAAAGAAAATCCCATCAAAACAAGTTGTAATTCTTATGTATGCCATAAGCACTGCTAGAATCTATTCACACAGGAAAAAAAGGTTAAACCTGCCAAATAGAAACAACAGTATAATAATGTACTGTATGATGCAGAGTGGGTTTTCATCCAGAAAATATATAATTTAAACCAAAGGCTCCTGTGTCCTTTTGCTTGTCAGTACATATCTGACAAGCATCTGGGTCGGGGCAATCCCAGGCACAACTACAGACTGGGCGGAGAGTGGCTCCAGAGCAGCCCTGAGGAGAAGGACTTGGGAGTGCTGGTGGGTG
>VXBZ01002446.1:39215-80143 GCA_013399135.1 Heliornis fulica | reverse complement strand
GCATTTATGTGTTTCTCTCTTTTAATTGCATTAACTTCCATTTACTTCCTAAATAAAAAAAAATGTGTGGGGTTTGGGTTTTGTTTTTTGAGAGGCTGTTTCAGTTTTAGACCTTTCCCAAAGCAAATATACCAGCAACAAAACCAACTCAAGTATTTATGGGAAAATTATACAAACTAATGACTCAGCGCTAGATATTATATTGTAAAAGTTCTAGTGTTCACAGCATGGATGTTTCATTAAAAATAGGGTATGTTCTTGACAATGCAATATAGAGAAATAGTAGATTCAGTCAAGAACTGGTTAATATTTATAAATCACAAATTTAAGAAATATACCATCAATTTAGTCACTTCAGAAAACCAAGCATGATCTTAATCTTAAAGCACAGTATAACTGAGCTTGGAGCAAAATTACTAACACAAAAATGATTCTCTGCTCTCAAACCTTTTATTAGATCTACCATATGCTTAACTAAAATAGAAAAAGTGTAATATCAGTTTCCCTGTATGTTTTGAGGACATGCTCTGAATTAACAAGTCTTTGGAAATAGTGCTGAAAATAAACTGTTAATCATAAACAATAATGTTTAGCAGAAAAGTGTATAGCAACAAATTTACTCTATATACACATATATCTACACACATACATCTACACACATACACACATATATAAAAGTTCCTCCTTTAAAAAAAAACAAAAAAAAAAAAACCCAAAACCCAAGTTCTGACATTAAATTGTCAATTCCATTTGTAAGGGAGAGGTTATGAATTATTATGGTTGGGTTGAAGTCATCTCTTCTATATGAAATGTTGACTACTAGAATCATTTGGCAATTGAAAAAATGGCAGAAAAGACTGACATGAAGTAATTTTCTTTTCTGAAATCAGCATTAATAATCCTTATCCTTGGTTGCAGGGGTGGTTCAAAAGCCCTGTGAAGATCAAGAACAATCATTCATCAATTGTAAACCATAGAGAACAGAAAAAAGTTAGGGTGGGGAATTTTTTGACTGAGACTAGAATCCTTCTGACTCTGAAACATATTCCAGCATAAATCTTCGACCAAAGAGACAAATTTTGACCTTGACTGACTGCAATCTTTCTGTACTGGGATATTACACTCCCAATGCTTAGTGAAATATTTGTGTCTGATGGATTATTCAGGTCCCAAGAATAAAACCCCTCAGTTTTCCCACTGGACTGAGGCAGTATGCACTCATCATTTGTAACAGTCCTGTTGATGATGACACTGTGCCCTTATAACACTTCCCCCTCCTGTCTAGGTGAAGAGACTCTTCTTACACATAACTGTATATTTGAAACCACACACTAGGATCCCACACACATGAAAACTAAGGGAGCTTCTCTTAAAAGCAGTTTTTGACATGTGCTGACTGCATCAAGATCAGCACAAAGAACTGCAGCTACTGCTGCTTCTCTCTTCTAATGAAAACCACAGTTCTGTGGTGGCCACGGTGCCAGTGACCATCTTCACACAGTAACTGCACAGTCATAGCACATAGACCAGAAGGGTGAAAAAATGTCTTGATACCCTGCTCAGTCCAAGGGCTGAAGACTGTTTCCTACTTTGCAAAGGAACACTCTTATGCCTTGACTTCCCTCACCTAGTGAATGTCCTCTCGTCTCTGGCCTTAGGAATTGCTCCTTCACTAAGGCAGACAGGCACAGAAGGAGAACACTTATGTCTTCTAAAGACATGGAAGGAGAAGAGTTAATTCCAGAGCCTGCAGGTTAGACTTTCTCCATAAAGATGAAAGCAGTTGTGCTGACTCCTAGGAGCACTGAGTACCAAAATCTCCCATTCTGGCTAAATTCCTTAACCATCTCTACCTCCAGCAGATTAAGAGTAAAGTCGTTACTCAACATACAGAGAGATAACATAGGAGCCACTTAACTCCAGCAAATGGTTTCAAGCTGTGAATCCTGGTATCATGAACATAATTAATTCAGGACTTCAAAATTTCAGATCTATCATTCCCCAAGCTTCCCACTGCTGTTTTACAAATACAATCCCTTCACATCCAGCACTATCTGGCTCTTTTAATTTCCAGTCCTACATGTTCAGCTATCTATATGCACAAGGAAATGTAGCTGTCTAGTCCAGGCATATGATTCCTACTCTATGAACCAGGACTCTATAGAAAATCTTGTAAAATCTAAATCTAATTACTAGGAAAGGACAGAGTAAAAAAAATCTGCCAATCTGTGACAGAGAAACATTAAAAAATAAAAGTAAAAAATGGGTATGTAATAAATTCATATGAACACGAATGGTAAACAATGTAGTGATAAAGCCCTCCAGTGTGAAATCCCATATCACATGCCAGCATTTATGCGCTGGGTGGTAACTACTGAGCTGTGCACAGTCTTCTTTCACAAACACTGATTTAAATTGGAAACATTTCCCCCACATTTGACATGTCCTACTCTACAACAGATATTTAAATTTTGAATAAAAGCAGAATGAGTCAGTCCCTAATTTAATAAGGAAAATAAGAAGATTCAAACTTGATTTTTTGACTGTGATACTGACTTATTAAAAAAAAAAAGGATTTTACGGGAGACCAAGATTTAAGATGTTTACTAAAACACGAATTCCAGGTCTGGATCTTTTATTTTTTACCTTGATGTTTGAGCAGACAAATCTGAGCAAGCATTGAATCCTACATTTTAATCTTAAATAGACTAACCTCACTGCATGGAACCTCACTGCATATAAGAGATATATGAATGCCTCATAACATATCTATTTGATTTGCACAAGTAAACAATAATCTAAGCATTGTTGCAGCTAAATCTGTGTCAAAAATTTTGATCTTTGTCAAAAATTCACATAAAGGAAAACATGCTATTCAGAAAATATTTTTAAAGTACCTCAAATATAAAGAAACGGGGAAGAAAATCAGTGATGATAGAGACGTGTACACGCACATTGTTTCCACATGAAAAGCACAGCAAGGATTGCGAGGAAAGCAGTTACTTTTACTTGGATGGGCTTTGCACAGAACTCTTGTTATCTATCACAATCCCCCTTTTCTCTTCGTGTGCCTTTTGCAGATCTGCAATTTACACTGCGAGGTCAGGACATAGTGGCTCTCAGGGCCATTAGTTGCTAAATCATCCCTTCCAGCCTCATTCAAGTATTAGCTTTGTATTACTGGGTGCAAAAAAAATAAATACCAGGCTGGAGAAAGAGCATTTTTCAGACAGAGGGACAGTCATGGAGCATGCCTCTCTTGTTAATGGAACTGAGCTTTCTGCACAGTACTTGCAGCTTCCTCTAAGTGCAATTCAGTATCCCAACACAATGTGTTATTTAACAAATGGGTATAACAGATTTAAGTTCAAAGCCCAGGAACTTGAACATGAAATTACTATGTAAATCCGTAACAGTGTCCATGAGTAATTTGGTTTTCTGATTTTACTAGGCTGTTGGACAATAAAATGGACTCTGAATTTAGAAGACAGAGCTAAGTGGTGTGTTTGCAATCCTACTGACAGGTGTACCATTCCTCATTAGTGTCAGTTTTTCCTAAGATAAATATGGATTGATTAATTGGTTTAACTCATAGTTTGGTTTTTTTCTGTTCAGTAGGCCTTCCTATTCTGCATTATATATTCCTGGATTTGGTTGATTTTGTAAACACAGTCCCCATAAACTAATTTGCCTCATTTAATGTTACTTTATAGCTTCCACATCTATAATATTGCAAAGCAATATTCTCAAAATTCTCAAAAGTAACAATTGCAGTTCCCAGAAATTTCTAGGAAAGACTGTCTAGCATGTTGGTCCAAAGCTACTTGTAGAGAAGGCAGGCTTTTAGATTTATATTGTTTTCTTATTACTTCACGTTAGACTTTCTGACCCACGGGGGATATTTACTTTGCTAATAAGAGTGAACACTCTGATGCAAGTTTAGCCTGAGCTAAAGAGGTCTGGAAATCATTACTGTGTGGAGCTCAATAAATTGGTTAAAGTAAATCAGGTTACCTCATAGATTACTTTTTTCTTCATATATAAAACACTATTCTAAGACAACTACTATGAGTCATTTGCTAGACAGCTTTCTTTCTAAATTAGTACAAATAGGTACTTTTCCACATTATGCGTTTAGGAAGAGAACTGCATGAAAAATAAATATAGTAGCCTATTTCACTTACCACACATTTTTTCCCCAAAATTTTACAGAAAATAATTGCACTTGAACCCCACAGAATGAGTAAATGTTGCTGAACTGAACTAAGCACCTAACATCAGTTTGTTTCTTGTTTTTTCTCGTGATCCTACAGTTTGACATTCTGTATTTTTTACTGTGATTGTTTTCACCATTCATGTTGAGTATTTTATTCCTTGGCTGTGTAGTTGTTCTAACATTTACGCAAGTGATTTATTTCCCATTTAGTCAAAAAGTGAAAATATTGGGATTTAATAGACTCATAGAATGTGTTAGGATGGAAGGGACCTTTTAAAGGTCATCTAGTCCAACACCCCCTGCAGTAAGCAGGAAAACCTTTAACTAGATAAGACTACTCAGAGCTTCATCGAGCCTGACCTTGAATATCTCCAGGGATGGGGCCTCCACCACTTCTCTGGGCAACCTGTTCTAGTGTCTCACTACCCTCATAGTGACCCATTCAACCAACATTTGCCTAAGATGGACTGACCAAGTCTGCTAATACTGGCAATATTAAAAAAAGAATACTTTTCTCTGTATTTTGAGTGTTGCCTTTTTTCTCTTTGAGGAAGCACTGACCATTCTGAGGGATTTCCTTGTTCTTGTTCTTGTTTATATTCTTATCATTACCTTTATTATAACTATTAGTTTATGTTTGTAAATATAGTATATGTAGGCTGATCTATCTTATTTAAAGTTTTTTTATTCCATACATCTTTTATTTGTTTATTCTCATGAGATATTGCAAAGTTCTGTATTTATCTAGACTTCTAGCAAATCTAACCAAGCCTACTGAAAGATGTGAGTCAGATTTTACAGGCATTACAATTAGACTTACAGCAACTTCAGAATAATTTTAATTATGACAATTTGAAAAAACACCAACTCCTTTGTTTTTTTCTTTTATTTAGGAGTTTACTTTTTTAGTTTTTCAAAGAACAGATCAATGAATGTGAATTCTCGTATAAGGGCACACTGTTATTTTAATTGGTTTATTTTCCTAATGAAATATTTTAAAGGGGGGGCTGCACAACAGCATTTGCATTATTAAAGTTCAACTACATATCTTAATTTGACAAGATATGTATCTTTAAATAATTAAATATTTATCCTTAATTACTTTCTACTGTAAATCACTAAAAAAATCATCTTGACACCAAACATTTAAAGAAACAGCTTTTTGTGTCCTTTTAACAAGGTATGGTAGGTTATATGTCAGAGAAATTACAAACATTGTTACCAACATCCACACATTATATATCTTGATAAATGCATCTAATAAGATAAAAAGAAAGCACCTTTAGAGGAAGAGATCAATTTATCCATATTCTGTATTCACACAGAAGTGTTACAATCTTTGTAGCAGAGTTTTCTTAATATGATGCAGTTTAAGTTAAAGCCATCATTTTTTAGGACACAGGTATTCATGGATTTATACCATCAATTTTTCTGAGTGAGCAGGGTAAGGAATTGATTTCTTCATGCTGCAACAAAGCTACCCATAGCTTCCCACCAAATGATAGGAAATGATTTAGATAGTATCCATTAAATGTAGGTGATTTATTCCAATTCAGGACCTCCACAAAAGCTCTTATGTAAAAATGTTAAAGCTCTTGCAATTTCCTGAAAAACACATCAATATAACTCTGAGCTTAAGTATTAAGGCTACTCCAGTGAAATACTGACATTCTGTATTTCCCTCTATAAATAACAAGACAATAATATGCTCTTTCAGCCTTTTCTTTTTTATAGACAAACCCCTTGAAGATTATAAGCAATTTGCATTACACTTCAATATGGAAAATATTCTTCTGTTCATTTGTACAGGTTCCAAGCATAGTGAGAAATTAATGCATCTCCATTGCTTTCATTGGTGATCTTAAGGCTAAAAACATAGAATCCTGGTTGTATTATAGCTTGTTTTTTATATAAAGTCTGTCTTATCAAGACTTAAGCAATAAACATGAAGTTATTACAGCAAATGGATTCTGCCAGCAATTTAATCTCTTTCCACTATATTTCAGGAACTTCAGAGTTATTTGCTAATGACATTTAAGTTTCCACAAGTACATGGGAACACATCGCAGCATGAATTAAATTCAGCCCCAAAACAGGCAGCTTTGCACATTTTTACTGAATTGCACAGAATGCACCCTTATAGAAATGAACTTGACATTGTGATTGCATATATTTCCAAAAAAAACCCCTACATTATGTACTTATTGCAAGGTTACAGTGACTCAGGTAAATATGCATGGTGGGTTTGCAATGTGGCTTCTTTAAGAAGCAGCTAGAAGCTTCTTAAAGGTCCAACAAAGTAAATCCCAGCTGTGCTCCCAAGGCCAAACTCCCAAGCCCTGTCACTGACAAGGCCGGTCGGGCCCATCAGTGCCAGCGCAGCACCTCTGGTAGTCACATTTTAGAGAGAAAAGAGCACAAAGAGCTGCATTTTGCCACTGGATTAGGAAATGAGAAGATGTAAGAAACTCTGCAGACACCAAGGTCAAGGAAGGTGGGGAAGAGGCACTGAGAGAAGATTGCCTACAGCCTGTGGAGAATACCATGGTGGTGCAGGTGTCCCCCACAGCACACAGAGGATGAAGAGACCCCACTTGTAGCCCATGGAGAGAGGTACCTGGGCCAGGCAGGAGCCCACCATGGAGCAGGTAGAGAAATATGGAAGAATCTGTGACCTACATTGGAGCAAGCCCCTGGCAGCACCTGCAGTCCATGGAGAGAGATAAGAGGCAGAGAGAGAGAGATGGAGGCCCACGCTGGAGCAGGTTTGCTGCGGGGGTCTTGTGACTCTGTGGGGGACCAGCAGTCTGGGACTGAGAGACTGAGAGGCGTTCTATGAGTTTACAGAAGTGACCCACACTGGGGCAGTTGGTGAAGAGCTGAGGCCCTGTGGGAGAGGACTCACATGCAGAGGGTCATGGAGGACTGTTTCCTGTGGGTGGGACAGAACACTGTTGCAGGGAAAGAGTGTGAGAAATGCCACTCCCCTGCAGCTCCTCCCCAAGCAGGAAAATAACTCATAGGGAGCTGACCAAAGACAGAAGTTTCCATTCCCTTCCCAATCCACCCTCCCCCCTGCTGCTTTCCCTGCTGTGCCATCTGGGGGAGGAGAAAATCATGAATAAAGTCAAGTCTGCAAAGAAGGGAGGGGCGGGATGGTGTTCTAAGATCTGTTTATACTTCTCATTACCTAAGTCTGGTTTCTCTATGTGTGTAGTGTAATAAATTAGAGTTTTCTTGCCTTTCTTCTGTGTTGAGTCTGTTTTGCCCGTGACACTAGTTGCAGAATGATCTCTCCCTGTTCTTATCTTGACTCCAAAGCCTCTGAACATGTATTTTCTACCCTGTCCAGCTAAGAGGGGAGTGATAGAGCAACTTTGCTGGGAGTCTGGCCTCCAGACAGGGTCAAACCACCACATTATGACGTGAAGCTGTCTCACACAAAGGGATCATAAGCATTTATCAAACAAATTTGATCCAGCAAAAGTGTTTATTCAAGATCAGCACTTTCTGTATGCAATAGTGTGGTGGTAACTATGATTCGATACTCAGTGCTCTATTTCCAGCATTCTCATCTCAGAAAATCATAGCCTATCCTGAAAAAAGCACAGAATACAACAATTTTATCATCTCTTAGCCTGAAGCATTTCCCCACTTCAGCAGAAGTAGATTTTGCACTTTATTTTGGTCTGAAATAAGCTCTGAAGTGCATGGAAAAGGCCTGAGAGCTCATCCACATGGAAAGGCTCTCTTATTCAGGTCCTGCTGGGTCTGAAAAATAAAGTTGCAGAAGAAATACTGAGAATATTTGCTTGCTGTTATGAAAACAGAACACACTTAAAGATCTGGAGAATATATAGCCAATTCACAGACAAATCAATATAAATAGTTCTCCACACAGAGTTGCTTAACTTCCTGCTCACTTTATCCTTTAAGCACTGACATCCTCCGAGCTTTGTCCTCAGTTACTGTGGGAGTTGGGAGTTGACAGCTAACTGAAAACATATATTAAGCTAGCACTTGGTGACAGGAAACTGCAAGTATCAGTGTGTTCCAACTTGAATACCCAGCTTAAAGAAGGAGGACTGAAAGTGTTCCCAAATAAGAGAAAAGACAAGTAAAAAGGTCATGCAAAAGATTTATGAGAGGTCTGGCTAAAGCAAGCAGAGGTGTACACATGCTGCAAGGCCAGATGCAGATTGAAAGCAGGTAAAAGGAGAGGAGTTCCAACCATGAAGAAATGTAGGGCCCACAGATAGAAGCAGGCATGACAAAAGAAAGGGTAAGTCAGTTAGGAGAAGGTATTAGGATCAATCACGTAGAGAGGTGATTCTGCTCTGGAGCCCTCAGCACAAGAAGGACATGGAGGACCTGTTGGAGTGTGTCCAAAGGATGGCCACAAAAATAATCAAATGGTTGGAGCACCTCTCCTATGAAAACAGACTGAGAGAGTTGGGGTTGTTCAACTTGGAGAAGAGAAGGCTCTGGAGCGACCTTATAGGTGCCTTTGAATACCTGTGATGTGCCTGTAAGAAAGCTGGGAAAGAACTGTTCATAAGGGCATGTAGTGATAGGATGAGGGATAATAGTTTTAAAATAGAAAAAGTTTAAGTTGGACATTAGGAGAAAAATCTTCAATGTGAGGGTGGTAGATCACTGGATCAAGTTGTCCACTAAGGTAGTGAAGACCCCATCTTGGAGATACATAAGGTCAGGCTTGATGGGGCTTTGAGCAACCTGATCTAGTGTAGATGTCCCTGATTACTGCAGGAATGTTGGACTAGATGATCTTTAAAGGTCCCTTCCAACCTAGCACATTCTATGATTTTATGATTCTATGATCAGTGCAACAGAAAACAAGATTAGAAACAAGGACAAAAGTAATCACTAAGCAGGTTGAGAGAATACGGTGCAGGAGCTGATAAACAGATCAGGACAGAGCCAAAGACAAGAGCAAGAAAACAAATGCTGAATATAATATAATCCAGAAGTTGGCTGAACAGCAATGGGAAAGAGTTCAGATTCTCTTGCATAATAGCAAGTTTCATCTTAAGTCACATACATTGGTTTCATTATGGAAAATGAATACTGACATTAACTGCTTGTTCAAAAGGAGCACTGGACTGTCACAGGTAAATGGTTGAAGGAAAGGAAGTTACTGCTTTCTTGGGACAGCTGGCAGCAGGAATTCTGCAGAGAAATTCTGGCTCCGTAGAAGGAAAGGCAAAGTTTCCAATGTCTTTAAACTGTAAGCCTAAACCTTGATGATAAACTCAGCCATGTGTCAAGAGTTGCACATCCCATGATGTTATTGCAAATGGGCACAGAAAATGTGCATAGCATAGCATAGCATGGTATAGCATAGCATAGCATGGCATGGCATGGCATGGCATGGCATAGTATAGTATAGTATAGTATAGTATAGTATAGTATAGTATAGTATAGTATAGTATAGTATAGTGGTGAGTATCCCACCTGTCATGCAGGAGACTGGGGTTTGATTCCCCAATGGGTTTTAAAAAAATTTTTTTTTTTTTTTGGGGATTGGTCTCTTCTCCCCAGTAACAGGTGACAGAACTAGAGGAAATGGCCACAAGCTGCACCAGGGAAAATTTAGGTTAGATATTAGGAAGAACTTCTTTACTGAAAGAGTCATCAAGCATTGGAACAGGCTGCCCAGGGAGGTGGTTGAGTCCCCGTCTGTTGAGGTGTTTAAAAGACGGGTGGATGCAGTGCTTGAGGACATGGTCTAAGGGTAGACTTGGTGGCGGTGGGTTAATGGTTGGACTGGATGATCTTAAGGGTATCTTCCAACCTTAACAATTCTATGATTCTATGATTCTATGATTCTATGATTCTATGATTCTATGATTCTATGAAATATTTAATATGCGTAACTTTGCTCCAGAGAGCCATGCTAGACCTAGTAGCAAAGACAGATGTACATGATGGGTGTACAGCAGATTAAAAACCTGTGACATTTAGGCAGTAGCATAGGCAAAAGTATACTTTAGCCCATAATATGGAAAATGGGCAGGTTGCTAATGCATTCATTAGGGAAAGCAAGGAAAAAATTCCACAAGGCTCCTGGGATTCCTCGTAACTAGAAAAGTCTGTTACTTGCATTCACGCATCGGCTATTAAATACAGTTTATTGTGAGAACAGGCACTCATATTTATGGTCCTGTTTTTTGTTGTTGGTTTTTTTTTTCTATTACCATTAGGAGTTAGAAAATAAAATTCTGAAATTATATAAGTACAGAGATGAAAAGCGTTTAATAAGATCTAGATTCTCATTGTTCTTTCCTGAAGAACCATAAGAAAACAAATATAGTGAATACAAACACTGGTTGGATGTTGCTGACTTATTATTATGGTCAGCTTGATCAATAACTAGGTTCCAGAAGACCTGAAGATAATCTTATTGTCTAAAAGTTTAAAATAATTTAGAAAAAAATATCTGCTCAAATCTCATGCTGCAGAAATACTCCAGTTACTCATACAAAATGAATGGTGAGTCTATTTTCTTCTAAGTATTTTATTTTAATTAATACTGCATTGCTAAAATGTAGGGGTTTTTTACTGGCCTAAGTCATATCCCTTCATATGCTCTATACAAAAAAAAACCCTGAAGTTAGCACAGACATGGGATGAAAGAATCTACTGGAGAGTTTTTTTAGTAAGGCAAAGCATATACTACATAGGTCTCAGGAAAACACGGTACAGCCAAAACAGAATATGGAAATTCTGATAGGAACATTTCAATAGGAATCTATGTTTTATTAAACCTAGTATTTCCTCTTTGGCCTGAATCAGATTTGCTATATAAGAAAAGTTATTTCCCCGCAAAACATTTTTCTCCTTAATTTCCTAACTATAATCCAGTGGATGTGTGATTCTTCCCTCACTGCATTCTTACTTTTTCTTACTGCATCCTGCAGGATGCCATTACTAAGAGAGAATCACACAGTAATTTCCTTCCCTTTGCTGCCATTGAAGGAGATTTTGGTACTGACAGCAGCAGAGCCAAGCCCACTGCTCTCACCTCATCAGAAGGAAGATTTCCATCTCTTTCCTTTCAACAATTATTTCCTCCACGCTCTTCATGGAGCACAGCTTTCCCGTCATGTGGGAAGGGAGGGTAGTAAGCAGAAGGTCCTCACTAGAAAAAGTCAGGAGGATGAGAAACATTGGGGTCTATGTTTAGTCAATATTAGGAAATCCAAACTCTAGCCCTTCTCAGTTTTGTGGGTTTTCAAACTAAGGCTAACAAAAACATCAGTTGGTCTCTGACCACCTTAATTCTCAGGTATCAGAAGAAGTTTCAGGATCTGCTGCTTCCCATTCACTCACAGGACATGAATAATTTGTTTTACCTTCCCTTCTGCCAGAACAGGCAATTATTTTCTGGAAGCTCATTGTCTACAGGGACATTTATATTCCAGTAGAGTTATTCTGTGTTTTTCCACTGAAACTAAAGCATAACAGTTCACAGTGGAGATGGCCATCTGCATATGCAGAACTAGTATTCAACTCTGTAATATATCCATATATTAATTACAAGATTAGAACTTTGCTCAGTTGTTAATTACTGAGGAGTAGATATGGAACAATAATGAAAATAGTTATTCACAAACAAGTTCAATTAAATCTTATTGGAATGCAATTGCTTATGTTCTCCTTTCATCGCCTCTTCCACAAATGCCCTTAAACTTTTCTTGGCAAAGAAATGTTATTGCTATGAAAACAATGCAGTATCATATGAATGTGTGCAGGGGATGTATAGTTATGTATTAACAACAGCACTATTTGCTCAGCTAGTTTTGTGTCTTCAGGCATGTTCTTATTAAAAAAATAACCATTTGGTAGAGACAGAATTTTGCCAGCATGTCTGAAAAAATAAAAGAAAAAAGTAAAGTAAACCTATAAAAAACCCCAAACAAAACCAACCAACCAACCAACCAAAAACTCCTAGTCCCCTCCCCCAACCCTGAAAACCTTCATAATAATTATTAAAAAAAAAAACCAAACAAGTAAACTAAGACCAAACCAACCAAAGAAGGATAAGCTTAGGATGCTAAAATGCACAGAGATCTACTGATTTCAATATTTGATTTGGAAAAGATAGAACCATGGGTTTGGACCAATTGCATGAGGTGGGTCCTGCACTTGGATCACAACAATGTCACAAAACACCACAGGCTTGGGGAAGAGCGTATGGGGAGGCTTAGTCCAGATAGTAAGAAAAAAATTCTTCACTAAAAGATTTGTCAGTGATTTGAACCAAAGAAGTGGTTGAGTCACTATCCTTGTAAGCATTTAAAATATGTGTAGATGTGGTCTGGGGGGCATGGTTTAGTGGTGGACTTGGCAGTGTTAGGTTAATGGGTGGACTCAATGACCTGTAGTCTTTTCCAGTCTAGACAGTTCTATGATTTCACGATGCTATGAGAAAGGGCCAGAACCACATGGACAATTCTTTGAGAATTCAAATCTATTTTGCAGTTGATTTTTTCAGCAGGGATACCTCATGGGGTGATGTTTGCTGAACATAAAGAGGAGATCACTGAGAATACACCTGACCTGTTTGCAAAACAGACATCAGTCAAGAAATGAGATTTAATGTTGCCTACAGCATGTTTCTGCTCATAGCAAATTAAGAACATCAATTTTATTAGGTATCCAGAACGCTTTCCACTTACTCATGAGTGGGTCTTCTGCAAAATACATTTCTGGGTCAGAAAAACAGATACAAAGTGTATCTTTTGAATGATATCACTGGTCTGCATCATGAGTGTTCTTGGGAAGATTTCTGTATCTAAAGCAATAGAACAATATGGGGGATTTGTCTTCTGTCCCCAAATAACCTCTTTTTGCATAGTTATAAGCAAGAAACTTCTCCGAATCAACATTAACTAACGTAGCTGACCCATGATGAACAATGTCATTTTGATTAAAAAAAAACTTTCTGCATTTAGTAGCAGGGAGAAACATTTTAGAAATTTCATAAAAGGGAAAAATACCATGATGATGATGATGATGATGATGATGATGATGATGATGATGATGATGATGATGATGATGACGATAAATCAAATCTGGTGAGATTTTTAATATTTTTAATTCAAATAGCCCCTTTCCACAGTGGAAGAAAAGGGAAGGAAAAAAATCTATTCTCAATTGCTTTCAAATCAACTGAAAGCCATCCAGATAGAGGCAATACAAAACAGACCTTGTATTTTCAATAATCATTTTTTCAAGAATTAAAATGCTTTTGATTTCTAGGACTTTGATGTAATCAGTGATTCAGAATATAATTTTTACTGCATTGATTGTTGCCTGCTCTACACATCCTGCCTCAGATCAGTTTTCTGACACAGAACTGTCTTGGAAAATATTTTATATGTGAAAATACTTTGGTTGTAAAGCTTAAATATGCTTTTCATCTACATGTCAGTACAGCAGACCAAAACCTGAAATAAGCCCTCAGTTAGTCTATATAAAATAAAGAGCAAAAAAATAAAAGTAAATGGAGTCTTAGCAGAGAAGCTTGCTTTCAGTAACCAGAAACACTGAGCAGATGTCTTCATCTTGCCCTGTTACTGCCTGCACGCTTATAAAACCTGCACTGCTGCTAAATGCGACACTTTTGGAGTGTTTCAATCTTCTTTTGTTCCTCACAGTCCCCTTCTTTTTATTTTAAAAGCATAACCAATGGTTATACTGCAAACAGGGCTTAGGTTTTAAAATAAAATTCATTATTCTTGCTGCATAAATACCTTCCCAAAAATGTTTCTGAAATATATGAGATACTGTCCTGGGTATGGCTAGGATAGAGTTTATTTTCTTTTTAGTACCTGGTGTAGTGACGTGTTTGGGATTTCTTTATTTAATCATTCTTTTAAGTGAAGAAAATGAGAAAAAATATTCCAATTGCCATTCTCATGTTAGGTGATGGAAGAAGCAACATTAGCACAGTTATTGGCAGGGGATGCAGGGAAGATTTTGGGAAACTGCCACTGACGGCACTATATGCGATATAAATGGCATATGTAGCACATGGTTAAATATATTGGTATATGCTAAACATGGTAGAAAGCTGTTTCATCTCATATTATGAAAATGTTAAACACAAAAAATAACCTACAGAGACCAGGTGAAAACAATAAAAGATCTACTTCAAATTTTTATTCAATAGACCAATTTTTGTTTTTTAAATTCTTTTTTCCCCGGACAGAAGAGCTTCAAAAGAATTACAGAACACCATCCTTATTTCACTTTGACTAGAGAGTGAACTGTTTCAAAATCAATCTACTTTGATTTTCCCAAGAAATTTTTTCCCAAGAACCCAACTACGAATCATTAAAACACAACAACAGAAAAAGTCCTTATGGAAAGAGGTCCCCTCTACTGTACAAGGAGAATTCAACTCAAAACGTTTGGTTAAAAGATCTACCCACAGTATCAAACAGAGAGCTTGAAGATCCTCCGAAAACAAAGGTCCTTATACACTAGGCACATGAGGGGGAAGGCAGATGCTTCTCAAAAGGGATTGACAAAGCTGGACACAGAACCAGGCTTCCTGACTTGTAACATATTCTCACAACCATTTGTGTCTAAGCCAACGGTCTTTCCTATCACTTTATTCTGATAGTTCTTTAGGTATATTTTACTAATATAAAGAAATCCAAATGGCTCAGCACAAATGCCAGGCCTGACAAGGAACTTAGATAAATCTTTATTTAAATAATATGTTAAATAGAGTTGGTTGCTAAGGACGTGGGTGCCTCCGTATGACCTACAAAATACAGGAACACATCTATAAACCTTACCAATTTGGGCAACAAACTGGTTCCCACAAGCCTCTCCACTTACCTGTTTTCCTATCACAAGCTGCTTTGCCTTCCATCTATCTGCTGGAAGCCTGCTGCATGCTCCCCACTCAGGTTGCTCCTATATAACCTTCAAACACTGCAAGTTCTTCCTGGGTCCTGATTTCCTTTTGTAGGGAAGAGCAGAAGACAACCCACACAAGAACTGTCAGTGAAGTCTAACTCTTCAGTACTGCAGCACATGTCAGTGGCTGTCATAGGACAACCAGTAAACTGACTCCCTGGCTGCTGTATTATCCATATGGGAGATATGTGACATGGTTCCACTGGCAGCTTGG
Organism: Heliornis fulica; assembly: GCA_013399135.1. Taxonomy (NCBI): domain Eukaryota; kingdom Metazoa; phylum Chordata; class Aves; order Gruiformes; family Heliornithidae; genus Heliornis; species Heliornis fulica. Next base: position 64,757 of record VXBZ01002446.1, on the reverse strand, counting down.
CAAAAAAACCATAAAACTACCACTGAGGAACCTGAGATATTAGTGAACACGTAGAAAGATTCCTGCAATACTACTGACTCATAGTTCAAACCATGGCTATTAATTCTGTGTTGTTGCAGATAAATTTAAGTGCTAAATTTGCTAGATTAAGAGTACAGTCTCCCCCCCCAACCCTTTTTATGAACTCAGTTTTAGATTTACTATCAAGATGCATAAAAATGTTCTTACTTCTTCTTCCCCACAAAACCACAACAGCTGCAAATCATAGAGATGTTTCTCCCTTCGCAATGCACATTTCAGTCATCCACCCAGGAAATGGAAATGATACTAGGGTTTCACTATAGTATAAATCATCTGATGGAACATATATTGATAATACTGATTTTGCTTTACAAATTTTATTAACTTTATTTTCTTTATCTATTGTAAAAGTAGTGGTTTACTACAGTTTAAATGAACTGATGAAGCTTATGGCAATAACACTGATTTTATTATACTGTAACAGTTGGCTGATGTGTAGTACTTCTTACTTATACACTCAGATAGATAATTTCCAGTGTCTCATTCCACAGATGACAGCAGTATATGCTTCTAGAGAGCAAAATTTAATCTTTTTTTACATGCCATGTCAGTACAAACTTGTGAAAGAAAAAAGGCTCACCCCTCTTCACAGAACTTTTTCAGTCTGATTTACAGACTGTAACTACAGGCACACTGAATTGAGGTAGTCCTATAGTGATATACCTGAGTGACTACACCCTGTCTCTTAACCTGCCTCTATAGATAAATCCTCAGGCACTTTTCCCCACTACACCATAGCATACAGCAGGAAAATATCATAGCAGAGCTTCTATACATGCACATTGCACATAAGAAACTAATCGGCTTATCTGCTGGCACACCTATACCTTATCCAAAGCAGCAGTCTCCATATAGCACAGCTATATCCAAGAAAAAGGTACTGCTGGAATATTGATGCTAGCTGAGAACATCACAATAAATAATTACTTCTATCATCAGACAACATAACTGTAGCAGAAAAATTGTATCATTTATAGTCAAGTGAAAAGAAGTTTTTAGAGCATAAATCCACTTTCAGTTTTACAAAAAATTGTTACAAAATTCTAGGCACCATAAGAATTAAAATGCCACTGCATCAACTATTTTTCAGTATGACTGCATACTGACCAATTATACAGTTCTCTTCCATGTTTAATTTTAGAGTCATAGAATATTTCAAATTGGATGGGTCCTCATGAGGTCTTCTAACCCACCCCCCAGATCCATGCAAGGTCAGCTATAAGATCAGAACCTGTTTCATTGAGCTGTTCTCAGCTGGATATTGGAGGTCTCTTCCAGCTCCTAATATTCTGTGATTCTGTGATACAGTTTAACAAAGAGGAGTATGCTCCTGCTAGTAGAGTCCCTGGTGTTACAGAACTCCCAGCAGCATCAACAGTGAATAAATAGTATTAAAGACCAGACAATATGTGCGTTGTACACACTGATTTGAGTTGACCAACAGGTAAAATTATTTTTGACTGTTAAAGGTCACCATCAGTTGAAGATAGCTAGAGAATCCTGTTCAACTTGAATCCAGGTTAAACAGACCCAGATCTCAGGCTTTCCTCATAAGAGAGATGCTACAGTTCCTTCATTGTCCTCATAACTCTTCACTAGGCTCTTTCCTTGTCTTTCTTAAGCTGGGGCACCCAGTATTTTAATCTGCTGGCCACACTCAATGCAATGCAGGATACCATTGGCCTTCTTGGCCCAAAGGGCACACATATGGACATAATATATATACTTTCAATGTCTTGCTGAAGCCTATCCAGACCCAGTCAAATTATAGCCAACACAAGCACAGGTCAATACATTTAGATTAGTCCACTTTGAAAGAAAAGTTGAATCTGCAATTTGACTCAAATTTTGTTGTTTTTTTATGTATCAGTAAAAATTTCTAGGAAATCAGGAAGTTTAAAAGGGAAACCACGAGGAAAAAACCCAAAACATCAAAACTAAAAAAACCCCAGTTTTTCTTTTCTGTTTCTCTAATCTTGCTCTCTTGCATAGACTGAATACTGGAATTGGAAGTTTTGGGTTTTTTTTTTCATCAGATATTTCTTAAAATGTTCCCTTGTCATGTTCGGAGAAAACCAAAAACCCTTCAAAGATTTTAATGAAAAAAACACATCAAAATACAAATAAACCCCCAAACTATCCTCCAACAGGAGAACCAAAACAGTCATTATATTATCAGTAGTGAGAACTCATTTGGGTTGTGAAAGACCCAGCTACCTACTGCCTGCTTTTTTTTTCTCCTACAGACAAAAATTCTCTTCAGAACCTGAGAAACCCTCCTCAGAAATGTGGTCATAAAATTTGTTTCAAGGAAACAATACAGAATTTCCAGCAAATGTTTTTCAGTAGCTACTTTTTGTCCTGAATCCTTGTCATTTATTCTACTGCTAATTTATCTGTCCACTCACAGGTTTTGATGCAGAAAGTCAAGGTTTTGCAGGATTTCAGGAGTTAAGAGTAGTTCTAAGCAAATGATAAAAACATCAGGGAGACATGTCATGATTCACAAAGCTTAGATGACGTTATTTTGAGACAAGCTATAGTTCAAAGATAAATTGGAGAAGAACATTACTCTCCTGAGTTAAAAACACAATAAGAATTTTGTTTGTTTATATAAAAATTTATGTGGTTTTATTAGACAATGAGGTCTTGGAGAAACAAGCCAAGAAAGAAAATATGGAAAAAAAAAAACAAAACACAGCAATACCAACACTGAGCAATATGGTATTATGAGAAGTGGTTGCCCTTCATTATTACACTGGTATATCTCTCATTGATCAGAAGAGCTCCATTCCTGTGACGTTGGGCAAAACCAAAGCCTGAATGTTTCACTATACATTTAACGTGGAAACAAAATATATAGCTTTGAGTAAGTCAGTCCTGCTCCAGCAGATGACAGAAAGAAATCTCAGTTTTGCTTACACTAATCTAACAGGAGCAGGTACCAATGAATTAGGCCCTATGAGTAGTGTAAGGACATGGGCAAGTCAAAGACTCTCTTTGCTTTCAATACTAGCCTATTCTTGAGTCAATGCCTCTGTTAAAAAACAACCTGTTGTCCATGGTAATACACACCTGATCACCACAATACTCACAGCAGTAATCCTTTTCAGACTGTCATCCTTGTAGTTTCAAGGTTGCAAGCATGCAGAATCTGAGGCTGCAAGGTTTGTCAGTCACAGTAGCCTGACCAGTGAAGGCAGAAGGAAGCCCTAAACTGCCCCTCAAATTACAGTGATTTAAGTATATATTCAAGAAGCAGGAAATTTCAGTAGTGTGTGAATATAAGAAATTTACCTTGTTCTTGTTTTGATAATATATTTTGAACTGGTGAGAAGCTCTTTTCATTACAATTGTATGACTTTTTATCAAGTCTTATAATTATGTCTAAAATAAACTGTCCCTTCAGAAAGTCTATCCGACTCTGAAGTTCCTACCTGTGTGAATAATGTTCCTTGCTCCATTAGATAGACATATCAACTTTAATGTTCACAGTTTTTGGCATTACTGAGATGTAATGAGGAATAAGGAAGATTGCTTCCAAGCCTATTAGCTGCTGTATTAATTGGTACTGCCCTAGTACCTATATTCATGGAGGTCAGGGTTGCTCCACAAATGCCAAAGATATAACACATGTTTATCTCAGCTGGTCGTCTAGCATACTGCTGTAAAGATGTGTGTTGCATACAAGAATAAGACACAGATCTAATCTGTCTCACACTCAGACAACTGATGACAGGCTTTGGAAACACAAAGAAAAAATTTTATAATGAAGTTGTAACTAAAATTCCTTGAAAAGGTCTAGAAAGGGCAAGGCTGGACAGATTTTATTATAAGTAAGTAACATTCCCAAACCTCCATGTGGATAATGAATGCTTAATGATCTACTTGTCCAGATTGATTTGGTTTTGGCAGAAATGTCACTAAAACGGTATTTTTTAAATTCTTCTGACAGAATAAGCTCAAATTCCTTTGAAAGAATAAGCAATCCTATGACTATCCTTAAAGTTTGTAAGAGATCTTTGTTGCCACAGGGACTTCAGTATGTGTCTCTTATCTACCCTGTACAGAAGGGATATTTGTCAATATGAGGTGATAAAAATAACTTCTTCCCAGATGTCAGCAGCTTCACACTAATCTCTGCACATTGCTGCCCCAAATTCAGGAGCATCATAAAGATGTCCTGAGGCAGCAGTTCTACTGAATCATCTGCACATTAGGCTTGTTCCAGTTGCTGTCACCCTGAACATGCACAAAAATATACCTGTGTCATTCACTGTTCACAAAGCCATTCACTCCATATCGCAGTGATAGAGAGGTTTTATAGGAAAACTAAAGAAAGCCGTGCTTAAAAATTGAGATATTTTTAAAATTAAAAGTTGTGCCTCTCATCTATACTAGGTTCTCTATTTAAAACCCAATCACTGTAAACACAGAGATCTATTGAAGATCAGCACAATGATAGGACGAGGAACCTAGTTGTTTAGCATGAAAATAGTTCAATGAGTTTTCCTATTTTATGGGAAATCTTTGGGAATTCAGCTAGAAATTCTTCACTATTTAAATAATTCCATGTTCTTCTGATACCAAACTGCCATTTTCGACCTGAAACTGAAATTTTTCTCTGTAAAACTAGCTAGTATGATTTCTACTGTTTAAGTACACCTAACTGCTTCAGAAGTTTTATGGTTAGGGTTGTCATCTAGCATGTCCTCTGAAGCAAAGGCCCGGTGAGAAATGCTGCTTTAAATAAAACGTTCAAACTTCTCTGCCAAGCTAGGTATTCCCAGTCCACTGAATCCCATATTTTCAAATAACATTAGAGAATAACATTGCAAGGTTATTAAATTACAGTGTCAAAGTGTTTGCAGGTAATTAAAAGCCCAGTGTAAAGTAAGGCAAAACCCACATGCAACTGTAATTTTGTGCTGTAGCTTTTAATAAGCTAATTAGCAATCACATAGAAAGGCCATATGCTGATTACTTCACAGATGTTCTGAGAAATTAATAGTAATGGGTGGAAACAGCGTCAATGAGCAAGAGAAAAGCTGAGGAATGACAGCTTTGCTGTGTAATCCTGGACAAACTGTGACAATCTTCGGTGTCTCAGTTGCTTTGCCAGTGTTGTGGGAAAGAAACTACTATTTGCCTTATTGCCAAAAGCCTGTTCACAGCAGCTACAAGGATATTCCAAGAGGTTCAGTGATACTTTGTTGCAAGAGTGGCAAAGCCATACTGATTTCCATCGTTTGTATCTGTTAAGTGCTGAAAAACCCCTCTCCTTAACCAGTGTAACATAAGACTGGGACACTCACAGAAATACATAGCAATGAGGGAGGAGACAATTGAATGTCTGAGAATATTTTCAGAAGGCAGTAAAATGCCACAGCATACTTCTGCTCGTAGATACGGTTTGTTCTTTCCAGCTGCTATTTTGACTTTCTCTATCTCTTTTTCTGTAAAAAGAAGATCCCACCCTAGCCCTCATCTATATGAACAGGTGATGCGTGTACATAAAAATGACTAACATATCCTGAAGGTGTTACAGTCTGCTGTGAAAAGCATAAAGCTTCTCGAGGCTGTAAGTGCACTCATCAGCTAATGTTATTCCTCCTCCTTTCTTTCTCATAAAATCAGCGGGCAGCACAAAGAGCATTAGCATACCTAACAAAACACAGTATTTTTATGACAAGTAAGAAGAGGAAAGAAACATGTACATTAATATCAACACTTCAGATGCTCCATAACAAGTCAGACACCCCAGAAATATATCAAGTATGAATTTTTCTCCTATTCTGAGGATCTGTAGGCATTCTTCATCACAAAGTAGGAAGTAGATGCCTGCCTTTTTCATGTTAATTCTTGTGATTTTTCTGTATGCAGACTCAGTACTACACAGATCATCCTAAGTGGACAATGTAACCGCTCACAGGTAGCCCTATATGTAATTAATGGGTGTCCCTAAGTGGTTGGATTCTAATAATATTTCCAGGTCCTCTATCATAATTAACTACATGTGTTGCAGGCACATGGGTACAGAATGTGATTTGAGAACAGGCAGCTGCCACCAGGAATTAATTGCTACTAGGTAGAAATATATTTAGCCGTGACTCAGATGAGCTGAGCTGATGGTAAAATTTGAAGCCGAATGACTGCAGATGCAGACCACTAAGGCGTAGGTAATATGGACCTGGACTTTCAGTATTTATTTGCCTGAGTAACCTCTTTATTTGCAATATTCTAATTGATGTGACCAAGAATCACTCAAATAGAGGCTACAGAACTGAGATCTAAATTTGACAATTAGGATTTTCGCTTGCAAGTGATTTCAGTTCTGGAAGCTCCAGGACAAAGAACACATTTCCTCTTCGACGCATACCCGCGGATAGGAGAGGCTGAGCTTGTTATTTTCATGCAAGTGAGCAGCTTACTGGCATGGAGGCCAAATCACAAAAATGAGTTATAACTCTTCCTTTTGAAGAGCCCCAGAAATAATTTTGAAAAGACAAGGAAAGCAAAGATTTGTGCCAAAGCCTATTACAGACTGAAAAAGAGAAACCCAAAATGATTAGCATCACATGCAGCTCATTTATTTAAGACATATGCTGCAAAATCTTGGCTTGCATTCAAGGGAAATGCCTGGCTTTTCAGAAAAAAAAGAAAACCTATTTAAGAGTTCTGATGCTGAGCAATGTAAGGGACAATTAAATTACAGCTCAGGTAATTAACAGTAAGAAGAATGGCAGGAGGCTTTACACAGTGTTCTCTGACAAATATAAGCAAATTAGAAAATGGATTGGTGAGCAGAACTCGCCACTGATAAAATTCATTACATATCTTTTTCCTAAGCTATTATTAAAAAGCACAGGTTCCTCCTCGCTCCCATGGATAACAGAAGAAAAGAAGTAAATCCTTGCCAGATTATTTTAAAGGCCTTTATTGACCTTAGCTGTTGCCCCAGGAGTCCTTTCGTTTCCTGGCCCATGTCAAACATGAAACATACTCAGCTCTGGAATATTTTGGGAAGACAGCTCTTAGAAGTGGTTATAAAAATTAGCAAACATGCAAACATTATTCATCATTCTAAAACTGCAAAAGGCTTAAGAAATTTTACAATCTCCCTAGCAAGTTCTGTATGAGGCTTTATGCCACCAACTGTAACTAAAGCAGGTCTTGCTTATGAAAAACCATTCTCATAAAAGCTTGATAAAATAACTAATTTAAGGAAGTGCAGCCTCTTTCTCCATGGGAAGCATACATTACAAACATCTCTGGAAACTAATAGCAGTGGAAGGAGGATTTTAGATCAGCCTGCAACAGGTATTTTGACCTATGTTTGAAGGACTGGTAAATATGACCTCAATCCAAACTAAATTTTATAAGATCTAATCTCACTTCTCCAACTTCTTCTAAAAATATATCATCAGCAACATTTTCTTCACCAAATAAAAAGAGTATGGAGACTTTCTAGAATACTCTGGATTACGCCAAGAAGGTTTTTCAAAATAGCCTCTTGATTACAGTAAAATTGATTTGGTCTCTTTAGAGACATCATACCAAATCAGGAAGATAAAACTTTTTTTCTTTCCCATAGAACAGGTACAAGTATCTATCCATAAACGGTGAGATTTGAAACTTTTTTTTTTTTTCATAAAAACCTGCCTTGATGTCTATGCTTCCTCATCCCCTTTCCCATAAAAATCATGAAAGCTGGCATATTCATGTCTTTCAGCTCTAATCTTTCCTGACTGATAATCATTAGTACTCATCTTAAGTTTTCTTCTGAAAATCCTTTTCTTGACCAGACATTGAAACTCAAAATGAGAATATACGCACCTCGTTCTAATAAACAAAAAATATCTTAACGATATTAACCACTGGTATCATCTCAGCAATGGAATCCAACTAAAGCAGGCTTCTGCATCCATAACACTGATTCATCAGTTAGTGTCTGTCTCCTTAATATCATTTGTACTACTCAAAACTTGTCCAAAGTGCTCTGGTGGTCATTAATTTACAGCACACAGATTTTTGACGGAATTATGAAAAGTCATGACTAAATCAAGGACAATTTTTTAATCACTAGCTGTTCTCATTGTTAAAGGCATCTCTTTGTTTTCCAGCTGCTAAGTGTATGATTCAGCCACCTAAAATATAAGCATCTATTTTACTACATTTTAGGCACACTTCTTCCTCACATTAGTACAATATACGTTGCCAAAAAGGAAATATTTACAGGCAGTTTTTCTTTCCAAGATGTATTTTAGCACAGAATAAATCACATTATGAAGACAGGTATTTATGACCACCAGTTACAAAGCTACGATAGACTACTATCTTTAAGCAGATACCTAAATTTTAGCTGGCTGACCTTAAGTTTCTGATTCTAACTCTATGTTACCTCACCCTCCTCTACTTGCCAATATAAAACCTGGATCTACACCTTAGTGAGCTTGTTCACTTGACTATTTTCACTTTGGTAGGACAACACTGATGCATATCAACTGACAATCTGTCCCTAAGTGCAACAGTCTCTTACAATTCCGGAAGAGATAAAAAGATGATTTGCTATTGTATGCGTTACTGAAGGCTTGCTTGTTTGAACTACTCAGAAGCAGACATCTCCAAGTTGGCAAGTTCTGTCCACAGGCTGCTCAGATTTGGAAAGCTGAGTGGAAGTCTCATGAGGATAGGTTCAGGAAACATCATTTGATTTTGATTTGATTTTAGAGAAAATTAAGGTCAACTTTCCTACAATGTAGCCGCTGACAAAGTCACAGCATTTGATAAAACTGTGAGATCTTGAAATTAATATAATACTGTCAAATTCATCTGCTTCTTTGTTGTGATGAAGCTAAAATCTTTCCTAAATCTTTGCTTCATTTTAAGGAGTTTGCCTATATTTCTCTGCAAATGATGCAAATTATAGGGTAATTGCTAAGTTAGATTTACAGGTGATTCTGTTCTAGATGAAGGACTGTCAGATCAATTAAGACCTTCAGGGACACTAAACGTTGTTAAACTTATTTCTTTCCTTCACAGGCTATTCAAAGGCAGACTACAAATTCTCTTCCAGAAACAGAAAACAGAGCCTATTAATCTCTAAAATGCTAGAAGTCTGACAGGCCTGGAGATACAATTTGGGTTACCAAGAAGATGAATCAGAGTAATTCAGCACTGTATCTCTTAGATTTGAAGTGAACCATTAGAAGTGGTCTGCTATAGAGGAAGATGAATTCTATTATTAAAAGTTATATGTGATTTTAAAAGTATGAAACACTCAACCACATTTGAAACCCTTGTTCATACAGCACTTAAAAAATCCACAAGGCAGGCAGAAATAAAAAAATCTGTATTACTGCAGTTTGGAGTTACATTTAATGAGACAAATCAATGGAAGACATAGTAATGGGCATTTTATGTGGCTTCTTAAAGAAAATAAACTTCCAGCATTTCATATTCATTCTACATAGGCCATATTTATAAATGCACTAAACAAAGATATCCTTGTGTCACTGGACTGCATCTGTAGATTTAACTACATGGTTCCAAAAGAAACAGCCATAGCAAAAGATGAGTGATACCCTTGAAAACTCAGGTTCTCATAAAAGACGTAGATTCATTTTTGTTTGCTGAAAGTTATATTTGGGCAAATAATTTGCACAGCCCTTTTATTGCTTAATCAGAAAGACACAGCTGTAGGTAGTCAATTATGGCCTGCAGAATGATCCTGTTTCCTAAGAACTTCTGTATATATGGGGGGAAAAACAACCCAAATTACCATTGCACTCAGCAGAGTTTATCTAGAGTTGGGATGTAAATCAGGCAAACCCCATTATGTTCTACCATGCTACATGGAAGTAAATCAGGTAAAAAAGCAAAAGGGAAAAGAAATTCCGCCCCCTCCCCAAATAAAAACAGTTTAGAAAACCATGGCTTGTTTCTACTCTGTGAGGACTGCCATGCTGTGCTCCTAGTTCATTGTTTTGTGTTTGTGACCACTTGTGTGGTACAGAAACTGCGTGCTGGAAGCTTTGCTTGGCACAGCAATTGCACTGAGACAAAAGATGTATTAGATGAATGCATGTTCATCATTGTGAACAGACACAGCCCCAAGCATCTTTCCAGAATGCGTTCAAAATACAACAGTCTCCAAACCTAAGCCAGTCTGACCTGGAAATCTTCTATCACTCTTATAAAAAAGGTGAACATATTTATTTATTCTTTTACATGCAAAGAGAAGGATAGTCACACAATTCTATTTTGCTTCCTAGCTGGCAACACAAAATGGAAAATATGAAAGTATTAAGCCCTGAGGGCTGTACTATCATCACAGTGAACCCTACAGTTTATACATAGGAAAAAGAAAAAAGAAGCTAAGAGCTCAAGAGATAATGGTTATTGCAAGTCAAGTAGCAGAAAGTAGTGTTCCTGTTTGCAGAGGTGAAATAAGGGTTTCAAAGTCAAGGTTAGAAAATTATTTATTATTATTATTTTTATTTCTAGCCTAATACAGGTTGGGCTAATGATGTAAACCACTAATTTCCCCTCATTTTGTTTCTTTGTTTACACATCTGATAATATAGTTTATCTTTTAATCTGTGGTCATTTTACAGACCCTGCCTGGCTGTGCTGCAGGATACCATGGACCCAAATATGACCGCCTAAGGACCACTGCATTGGGTCCTAGAGGAATTCAGAAGGAAATAGGTTGTGATATTTGAGGCTTAAAAAGAAGTAAAGACATTTTATAACTTAGCAAAAGAAAGCTAGTATATAATTTATCAGGATACAGAAGAAAATTATACCAACTTTACCCTTTTAATGATCCTTTAAGAATGGGAATCAAAGCACAGGTATTACCATAAGATTTCCTGTATCTATCCAGTTCCTGACCCTGCATTCTTCACCATGATGAAACAAGAAGACTGCAGCCCTGACATACCAGACCTCCAGTACATTCTGTGTGATTACTTATGTGCTACTAAATGACAGATCTCAGAAAGCCTTGTTGCAAGGGAGAGGAAGGTAAAATTCCCATTATTTTAAAATTATTAAGGTTTATTTGGACATGACAGAGATCTAAGTATTAAAATGACTGTGACAGAATTTTCTGACTAGGAATGTAGCTTCATAAAAAACAGTGAAGATTTTCCTGGAAGAAAGCAAAGAATTGATCTGTTTTGACAGCAAATAAACGTTTATGTACAAATAGTCCTGTTGGGTCAGATAAAAAATGTATCAAGTTGATATCCTCTGTAACGGTGTTGATAATTAAATACTTAGGGAAAATTTTAACAGCAAAGTGGACATCCCTTAATCTCCAATCATATGCAGCTCTGTGATTTCCTGAGCTAAAAGTAGCTTCTATGTCTATAAATATTTTCAGTGAGTGTCTCTTACAAGAAATTTCCCAGACTTCTCTTAGCTCATGTAAAATTGCAGCATGTGCATTGTCCTTCAGCAAGGACTTTTACTGCCTATCACCATGTATGGAACTGACAGAATGCATGAAGAGAATCTAAGTTTTTTTTTCTTTCTGTCTCTTTAAAATCACAGGCTCATTCCTCTCATACAGACTAGCCCTTAGAAAGGCTGGTTTACAACAGGACATTTCTGTGGGTAGTCAGCCTTTCAAATAAAGCAAGAAGTGCTCATGATTTTAGCTCTAACTATATATGGGCCTAATCCCCAAATCTGATGTCCAATTAAGGATGTTATATATAAATGTCAATTTCTATCATTATTTCTTCCATTTAGCTTTTAAGTCTCCTGTTCCTGTATAATCATAATGGTATTCATTATCCTCAGCGTAAAGGCATTTCTCCTGGACTATCTGACTTTTCTGTAAGGTCTTTTTCTCCTTCAGGCTGTTAATTACTGCCTGGCTTCAGGTCTGACATTCATTTTCACAGGATTCCTCATATATGCTTCAATCACATCATATTTTTTCTTTCTTCCCCTCTAATTAGCACAATGCTGTTTTTTTTCAGACTTTTCATTTCCCATCCAAAGCAACTATAAACCCCTTGCTATTATATGAACTTTTAAATGCCTTTCTGCCTTGATGGATTTCATACTCCCTGCAACATAGCACACAGACAAGTTCACACTCAGCTGATGTCTACTGACTTTCTTTGTCTACCAGACTCATCAACTCCAAAGACCAAATTGATTTCCTGTTGATCACCCTTGAGTCACACTCCTGTTATGACTCTTCCTACCTGCAACCAGATCTATCTTATGGGATTCGGTCAACTAATGACACTCTTCCAACCCCTCGCTTAATTAAACTGCCTGAAGCAGAGTGCTGTGAAAAAAGGATTTCTTAGCACCTGTATGGATGGACTTTCTGAAAGAAATATAGCCTAAATAAGAATAGGAAGAATAGTGGCCCATAAAGCAAAACAGATAGTGTCCTTGAGGTGTAGTAGGTAAGACCATTGCCATGTACAAAATACCACATAAGCATTAATTTTCATTGTATGATTGGGGAGGGAGTAATTTGGAGCATTTAGAACAGCTCCACACATGTTATCTCACGAAATTTGTGAAGGACTCTTTGTTACACAGACCATCAGTGCATTCCCTGTTCACTTGTTACACGTTTCTTCTAACAGCACATCGATGTCATGTAAATAACAGCCCTTCCTACATATTTTCTCTGTCCAAACTGCTTGTCATCAGTGCATTTTGGACAAAATAAAGTATATTTATTGGGGGAAAAATTACTTCATCAAAAACCCAAAGCATTAGTCTTGCCCTTTCCTCTAGAATAAAAAACACGCTTAATTTTTTCCATTTCCTTTAGTTCCTCTGATCATTACAATAGTGTTTTTTCTGCACTTGTCTTCAGTTTGAATTCCCTTCTCCTACTGTTTATTAAGTTTAATATTTGAGTCCCTAAACCTTTCCACAATCTATTCTAAGTCTGATGTCCCCCTCCCTTCAAGACAGCTTGTCGTTAGTTCCTTACTCACGTGTCTTTTCATTGCTAAACTCCATCTTCTCCAGGAAATTTCATTGATTCCTTTTGTTCATACAGTTAAAGAATCTTAAATTCACATCTAGCCAGCTGGGATGTTTCCAGACTTCATGTTTGCATTTCTAATACATAGTTAGCATAGGTAGAGCTGTCTCATGCTTGACAATATCCACTAAAATCTAGGAATCCTAGTCACAAACAGATTTTTCTAATTAAATTATATTTGAAGTAAATTCTGTTTACTGATGTTAAAAAGTCTGATGTAATGACTAGAATTTTGGATGATGACTATATCTTTTGGAAAAACAGCCCCAGAAGATTTTGGGACACTGCAGTAAATATAAGAGAATATAGAATTACAAAATATTACACTTCCAGTTTTATCTTTTTTTAATCTCTGCTCATCCCAGAATGGTTCATTAAGATGAACAAATATAGGCCCTGCTTGCCAAACTTACAGACTAAACCATATAGAAAGGAAAAACAGAAACCCCAGTGAGGGGTTGTTTCATAATCCTTTCTGCAAGGTTGCTTTTATATCTAAATAAATTAAGCCAGAGTCACTAGTATGCTATCTGTATGGGGTAAAAATGTCCACTGAGTACCATTCTGTAGAAACAGAACAAATGATGACCTGCAACAGACATAGTGTCTTTCTTTTTGTAAATATGCTTAAATAATTGGTACCTAATCTTAGAGTAAACAAGTTATCTAAGTTACATCATTGACAACTTCTGAGTTGTTGACTGAATTAACCGAGGCAGAGTTCTCTGTATTTCTCAAACTGCAATTTCCGATTAAATAAAGTCACATCAAGTAAAAACTATTGAAAGAATTTGTTTATGAGCAGGGAGTAATGAAACAATTTGGGTTAAACCAGAAAATACCTAGAAGATTGCAAAGAACAATATATTTATTCAGAAAAAGATTGAAGGAGATTAGCCTTCAACCACACTGAAAAGGAAGTGGAAACAGTGGCTTCTCTGCTAGAAAAAAAAAAGAAAGCAAAAAAAATCCCAACCATTTTTTCTTAGCTGACCAAGAAATAACAATGTAAATACAGAGCAAAGACCCAAAGGGATGCTTTTTTTTGCTTGATGTCATAATTTCATATGTAAAAGCTGGTTACATTGTCCATAATGTGTTATCCACTACAAACATTATCCTGACAAGACAGAGACCTTTATGGCTCCAGGTTCTTAAAAAATGCACTTAAGCATCCTTCCAGAACATATTGCAAATTGGTAGCGTTAAATAAAAACGTGTTGCTTTTGTGTGACCACCACCCTCCTTCAATCACTTGTGCCACTCTCAACCCAACATAATTTCAGAATGACCTCAAGCTATTCTAACACAGCACTGGGAAACTGCTTGCACAGAGCAGCAGGGGAAGGCAAAAGTGAGCTTTAAATACTGTTTCTATGCTCCCCTTTTCATGGTATTTACATTATGGCTCCTGTCCAAGGCTCTGGTCCTTCCATTTCAAAGCCACAACTGCACAGCAAGAGTGCATAATTTTGCTCTAATCTACAACATGAATCTTATTAAAATGCAACAAAGATCCTGTATAGGCTTTTTTTTTTTCCTTTGTAGATTGACTGCAGCTGTATAGACATCTTAAATGTGCCGCTAAAACGGTTCACAGAACCTGGCAGCACTGTGGATTTCACTTTAAGGAATGCTGTCAACATTCATTTCATTTTAGAAATAGACTTATTTTCACTTCTTAAAACGATAGTTTAGGAAGTATAAGCTGCATTTTACAGTTTAAACTAAAATGACAGATTTCTCAGATTTTATTTAGCCTGAACAATTAAAACAGCTTATTTGTTTTTTCCATGTTAATGCAAGGTTATTTTTCTTGCTTCAGAGCCTTACCGCAGCAAAATTGTTCCACTCCTTTCTCAATTCCCATCCTGACTCCTCAGTTTGGGCTAAGTCAAAGATCGTGCTGTTCATGTACACATGTATGAAAGACTTTTCTATCCTTTCTCTTCACCACTTTTTAAGGAGTTTACGTAGCGTGTTCACACATGTAAGTGCTGCTCCATAACAGTTTTTCCACTGGTATATGCTTTTCTAAGAAAAAATTAAATAAAAAAAAAATAAATAAAAGCTGGTGACTCAGATGATGGTGGGGAAGTCAAAGGAAGCTGAAAAAATGTACAAGGCTGCTAGGGGGAGCTGGCAGGATGATTTGTTGGCCTAAACGATGGCAGGATGCATTTCCCCAGAGTCTGCTGAAGAAAACTGTCTATGACATGTGTTCTAACTCAGTGTTAAACTAGCTCAGTTTCTAATAAAGAATGTCCATGGAAATGTCCACCTGAACAGAGAGGTAAGCCTTATTACAATTTTAATTATGCTAAATGTCATCTTTTCTTCCCAGCAAATCTCTGCTTTGAATCATAGAATCATAGAATTTTAAGGCTGGAAATGACCCCTAAGATCATCCGGTCCAACCATTAACCTACCGCCACCAAGTCTACCCTTAGACCATGTCCTCAAGCACTGCATCCACCCGTCTTTTAAACACCTCAAGAGATGGGGACTCAACCACCTCCCTGGGTAGACTGTTCCAGTGCTTGATGACTCTCTCAGTAAAGAATGCGCATTGTTTACTGATAACAGGAGTCTTTGTCAAGGAATGTTTAAATTCTGACCATGATATATATATATATAATGTTACACTGGTCGCAGGGACCTGATTTCTATGCTGCAAATAAATCTATACAGCAAAATTGTTGAAAAAAGAAGGGGAGGGTTTTCTGAAACACAGAACTTTGTACATGAGTAAAACCTTTGTCCTAATATTACAGAGGTTTTTCAGAAAACTACTGGAATGTTAGGTAAACATAGTGGAATTTAATGCTAGTTGCAGATGCAAGACTGACATTTACCTAAAATTTCCTCTCCGAGATACCTGTGACCAGCAGTTTATAATTTTTCTCCCAACATTTGTGGAATAGATAACCTTGAGCAATGGCTAAAACCCAATTTTAAATCTAACAGAATCAGTAGGATAGTGAATGTTCAGAGTGCACATAAGTGTTCACAACAGCAGAATTTCAGATAGTTTCATGATAAGCTCAGTGAACACATGCTGATTAGAAACCAGTCTAAAACTGCAGAACCCATTTCACACAGATCAACAAAACATCCATCAGACAGAAACAACTATTGATCAGTTCTGACCTGGATTTAAATCACAGGCCTGAGGCTAAGAGGCTCTGTACGTGGCTAACACTCTCAGAACCATATAATTCCTTAGCAGTACAACTTTAATTGTAAAATAGAAAAACAGATGGTCCAACTGAAAGACAACCAGAAGTCCCAGTATGCATTTACCTAAGTAGAGCAATTCACAGGCTAGAAGTAGAAGCAGCAGGAGAGGAAAGAGCTAGAAAGAAACATGTAAATAACCACATTGTTTATAGCTAAGCAGTAGTATTAATATTACATCTTCTTGCATCATTTAAGCAACCAAGGGGCTTTGTATGCCTTGATGCTTTACACATCCTATCAGCTTCCTCAGATGTAAAGATAAGAACATGTGTTTTAATCCATCAGTAGAAGTTGCTGCTGTGATAACAAAAACATTAAAGACACTTTAAAATCACAGCAAAGCCACTGTTTCAGCAGGAAAGCCAGAGTGATGAAGTCATAGGCACCTTCCTTTTCTGACTCAGGTTTAGAGCCGATGTTTGAAACCCTCAAGATGTGCTTTTTGTAGCAATAAAATTGTAATATCACATAAATATTTGAGTAGCCGGAGGCACTTTTTAAATAAAAGCATATAAATTTTAAAAGTGCCATCACTGGCCAATGTGGCCAGTTTTACAAAGCATACAAGATGTGCTCTTTGCTCAGTCTGTCTGAATTGAGTATGCCTTCTACACTGCCAAGATTTTCTTTGGCACTGAAGACTGGACCTTGATTCCATACAGCAAATATATCAAATAGTTTTACAAGATGTGTATTTTTTTATAATGCATGCACCTATATTTCACACCCAGAGTGGCATCTCTTGAAAAATGTTTTACTGAGTTCAAATTTGTGTTTTCCAGTAAAGGACTGCAATATCACATCTGTTACCACTTTCATAATGAGATTTGCAAGGAAATATTACAAGCCATCACATGTAGTATCTCTAACTGTTTCTGAGTCTTTACACCATTTACAGTGCTCTGTCTCATAAATTCGTGGTTCCATTCTCCCTCAGACTCTTTGGTGCTTTCTCTCACATCATACCTCATTGTAGGGGCAATTGAGTCAGACTTTAAAAAAGCAGCACACATTATGTTCTCAGTTTCTGCTTATATTTCCTTCCACTCTGACACCTTTAAAGTTTAAGCTCTATGAGCTATTTACACTATGCATACATTATATAGAATATATAAACTACTAGCATCTACTGAAGTTTAAAAAGGCAAGATGCCTTATCAGCTTTTTAGGTAAGCTGTTTTCCTTTTTCCCAATAAATATGTAGGTTTGCCACCTCCCCTTCCCACCTGTTCGCTCCCACTTGCCTGACTAAAAGTGAATTATTTAACCATTTTTTTTCCTAGCTACTCACCTAAAGCAATGGAAACATGACCAGAACTGTACCCATAGGCACAACATTAATATAAACAGAAGAACAGGCACAAGAAACAGAATAAACAGGGCAAAGCAAAGACAGCACTAAGAATCCCTATATTAAGTAAAATATACAACTACTGGAAGCAACTAAGATCCCCCAGTTATACAAAGTTTAGAAACTCCTGGCATTTCTGTGACTGAGATCTGAACACAATAGTACTGCCCGCAGTATAATAGGCTTTTCTTTGGTTGTGCATTTATTGTTGAAAACTACAGATACTATAAAAAGGAGGTAGAGAGGGGAGGGACACCCCAAATATCGAAGAATAACTATTACTGAATGCTAGCATTTCTGAGAAATAAAGTATACCAAAAATAACCTGCACATAAGTCGAAGAGCTCTCAGTAACATCTAAGAAGCACCACATGAAATAATATAGATGTATAAAAATAGGATCTTACCAAAAAATTGTCATAACTATTATTCATGGCTCCTCAATGATATGTACTGTTTAGAAATAAGCAAATGATAAAGGGAATATTTTGGCCTAACAATATCCAACCACAACTGAGAAACATTCACCTGTTGGAGGGCAGCTTAAACCAAAATAAAAACTGCCCAGAATTTCATCTTGTTTAGGCTGACAGGGGAAATCCAGAACAAGTTTGTGTTCTGACCGTCACCTCATTAACCATCTCTTCCCATGAGTGGTTCCTTTAGAGCTTTCTAGCAGAACAACATTTGCGAACACGTTGCACTGCTTGTCACCACAGACAGGTCAGCCTAACCCAAGGCTGGCTAAGGTGCTGCTCTTGCAGGGCACAGCTGGAACGGCTAGTTAAGTTGTGCCAGGGAGCATTTCTAGGAGATGGAGTTTGTCTATACTGTGAAACTGCCAGCATGTTTTCTGGCATACTTTTGGCCCAGGCTTACTAGGACTATGTCAAACAATTTCAGGGCAAGGTTCAGGACTTAGCACGGGTCAGAGACCTTTCCCAGTACAAAATTCATCTCCTTTCAGAGTCTATGGACAAAAGCTACTCCATGCCAGCTGGACCATCTTGATATGTTTAATTTACTGGTACAGATGGATCCAGAGAAATCCCAAATACCTGCAGTTTTCAGCCTCTATATTGCTGTCTTAAAATCAGTTGTTACCTGACATATTGCTGAATACACATTTGGTTTTCATGCTGTGATGTGGAAATTTCTCTGTCATTATTTAATTTACCCTCCTCATCTAAAAAGGCTATGTATTCAAAGCAGTAGCTACACATTATCATCATCACCTCAGAAAGAAATAATGAGATGAACTTTGTTTGGGCTATCATGACAATTAAAAATACTCAGATGTGACAAAATCAGGCCCTCAAATTCCTGTGATGGAACATTTGCTACATTCACTATCCTCTATCTCCACCCTTTACTCTTAACTCCCCTTGCACCACTTCAGCTGTCCCTACTGTTCTTCTGAACCAGTGTATTTAGAGATTCTCACACTGATGCTGTAGTCTTAAGTCAGGTGTTGGACTCGATGATCCTTATGGGTTCCTTCCAACTCAGTATATTCTATGATTCTGTATTTCTGCAATATTGTATTGTCTTCATTTTTGCAGGTTGCCTTAGGATATTCCTTAAGGACTGCAATATTGGGTCAATTTTCATTCATACTGCTGCTCCCACTGACCCCTCAAACATATATACACACACCCCCAAATTACTCTCATTTTAACTGAACCCCTTTTTACTGCTAAAGCACTGTTAGGGAACTTGTAGAGCAAATAAAATCAGGTGCCTAATATTTATGGATTCTTTTAGCAGCTAATATTGTTTTAATTATTGATTGATGACATTCTGCTTATAAACAATAGTCCTTGCCTAGTTCCTGCAACAATTTATAGAAAAGACTTGATATGAAGACAGCAACATTTTGGGTATCAAATGAAACCATCATATACAGTTTTAGAGAGTATATGCTGACACAAGAAGCTCTTACTCTGACTTATCTAGAAGGCTATCTTTTATTTGTGAGTGATCATTGTACCTACTCCATGACGTCTGTGACTTGTTCTAGGGAAAAGTGAACTAAGCAGCAAATGACAGTGCAGTTTTATATTTGCACTGACATGCTGCAATCAGAAACTATGTAAATATTGCTGTGTGAATGCAGTTAGAACATTTTTTGTAACAGATCAGAGAGTGAAAACTTCTTGTTTAACTTCTTAAACAAAATCTGTATTGAAATCAGTTAGAAATCACTCAGTTCTGATCAAATAAATTTTAAATATGAGATGTGGTATGGATACGCTATCAGTTAAATGGTCTGACAGGTCAAATATGTTGAGCTGTCTATGTAAATCACATTCTGCTTGCTAGGAATCAATATCTGCACTTTCTTTTTCCTTTTTTCCTCTATTCCAATGATTTGACAAATGTTAGCAAACAAATTGTACTGACCAAACACATTTTCACCATAAGCTGTTGTGGTTTGTTTTCTCTATTAAATCATTGATGATGTTTACAAAAGTAATGCAAACCATTATGGCATCACAGCTATGGGGTATACTGAATGTAATGATCTACACAGTGAGTAGAGTGATATATATATATATATATAAAAGGTTAAAACATCCTAAAGCCATTTGGTGGACTTTTAACCTATGTAGAAATGTGCTGTATAGAGATATAATTCCATTCTTAAATTCCTTACAGTTTCTGTTGAAAAGTCAGTAAGTTTTAAGGTAAAACTCCTTTTTTTTTTTAAATGTATTTCTATCTTCTTTAACAGGTAAAAACCCCAACCCTGTTAATATGTTGTCTTTCTAATGTCCAAATCAGGGTTGTTATATTTATAACTTCTTGTGAAACAAAATTTCAGGGCCAGCTAGTGGTCCTATGACAAGGTAATGTGCCTTCATTAATACATATAGCACTTGAACTCTGAACCTCAACAATTTCAGTAAGAAATGTTGTGGGAAGGTGTTTGGCTCAGAAAGGAAAAAAACCCAAAACACACCAAAGCACAAACCAAAAAAAACCAAAGCACATACAGTGTGATCGTATGAAAATATTGTAACAGTACTAAGGAGAGACCCATCTTCCTGGACACGAACAATGAAAGATGTTAGTCCAGTTCAGGTCCTCTGCATCCAAGAATAAGACAACATTGCCTTATGTTATGATAACAGCTAGAATCTAAGCTTAAAAAGGTAGAGAAAGTGAGAGGCAANTATATATATATAAAAGGTTAAAACATCCTAAAGCCATTTGGTGGACTTTTAACCTATGTAGAAATGTGCTGTATAGAGATATAATTCCATTCTTAAATTCCTTACAGTTTCTGTTGAAAAGTCAGTAAGTTTTAAGGTAAAACTCCTTTTTTTTTTTAAATGTATTTCTATCTTCTTTAACAGGTAAAAACCCCAACCCTGTTAATATGTTGTCTTTCTAATGTCCAAATCAGGGTTGTTATATTTATAACTTCTTGTGAAACAAAATTTCAGGGCCAGCTAGTGGTCCTATGACAAGGTAATGTGCCTTCATTAATACATATAGCACTTGAACTCTGAACCTCAACAATTTCAGTAAGAAATGTTGTGGGAAGGTGTTTGGCTCAGAAAGGAAAAAAACCCAAAACACACCAAAGCACAAACCAAAAAAAACCAAAGCACATACAGTGTGATCGTATGAAAATATTGTAACAGTACTAAGGAGAGACCCATCTTCCTGGACACGAACAATGAAAGATGTTAGTCCAGTTCAGGTCCTCTGCATCCAAGAATAAGACAACATTGCCTTATGTTATGATAACAGCTAGAATCTAAGCTTAAAAAGGTAGAGAAAGTGAGAGGCAAAGAGTCTGTGTTCTTGTTCCTAAAGGGCCCAGAACAACAAATGACTTGAGATATCAAGGATTAAAGCCTACCTAAAAAGATATGAATAAGATAGATATAGCCCAGGAAACTCTGGGAAATACACCCTTGTGCCATATTAAACAGATATTAAATTCATCAGCTGTTCAGGACACATTAGATGAACTGGCCATAGCTGATTCAAGGTTTCCTGAAATGTAATGGCTGCACAACATTAAGTACTTTGAAATTATTTGTATTTATGAACAAAAATTTTAAAATAAATCTTTGTTAATAAGGCTGTTACAAACATCTCACAAAGAAAACACTGCTCAAAATCTGCAAACACTCAAGGAAGACAGCAAAACCCCAAGTCCCACGTTGTTAAATGTTCTGTTATTCCCACCTCTCCTTTAAGTGAGTATCCCCCTATCACCCAGGAATTAGGAGATGTGAACATCAGCAGATACTGCATAGCTGAGTTTTGGCTAGCCTTTCCTTCTAAGGAAATTTTGCAGAAAAGAACACCTATTTCTTGTATCACACTTTCCTACATTTGTCAACTTTGTACCATCTCTAAGGCCTAGTCAAGGGATGAGGGACTTTTGTACACTTGGGCAACTCAGCTGTTAACCATTCTCTTTCCACACATTTTCTTCCTCCGCAGAAGGAGGAAGATGCTTCAGGTGATCAAGATCGCAAATAAAACTAACAGAACCAAAAATTTTGCCTTCTGTTGTTGATCCACTATCACAGCTCCTACACTACTTTATAATTTTGGGGGAAAGAAGCTATATCTTAACTGCTCTTTCAAGGCACTTTTAAATAATGGGCATCACTTCCAATACCCTATATATTGCACAGTTGTTTATACTTCACTGCACAGATATCAATATGTGTCAACCTGTGTTATTTCTTAATGGAAGTTAGTTCAGAATATATACTCTGCTGTACTTCAATAACTTCAAAACACTGCCTACACTCTATTAGTCAAGACAGAAAAATGATGCAGGAAATAATTCACTGCTTTTTCATTACTATGCCATATATATATAAAAAGGTTATGACAGTCAATACAAACCTACAGTAGCTTAAATGCTATTGATCAAACTACTACAACTTGCTAAGTTCATAGATTATTTTTGTTTTGCTTACCCAAATCTGTAGCTTAATTCGTTTTTCATTTTTGAAAACCGTTTTTACTTTGAAATCGATCCCAACAGTGCTTACAAATGCAGATGTAAAGGAATCATCAGCGTATCGGAACAGAAAGGAGGTTTTCCCAACACTGCTGTTGCCAATAATGAGTAGTTTGAACATGTAATCAAAGTTCTGATCAGATGTATCTTTCTGGACGTATCTGGAATCTTGAGCAGATGCCATCTGTAATTCAATAGAGAAAAAAAAAAAAAAGTTTATTGTATCTTGTATATTTTATAAACCTGGAAGTATTTAGATTTTATTAGAGTTTTTGATAACAGATATGAATGGGCTCAAGAAGTTCACAATAGTATAGTTCTTTGGTTTTATAATTCTGGTATCCATGGCAATAGTAACAAAAGAGGATGTAAGCATCACTGGTGACTGGTATCCCAAAAAAATGGCAAGTCTAAAAATCTAGGACAGATCTTGATTATATAATTCAAAAGATCAACCTTCAGAAAATGTGATGAATGAAAAAACAGTAAAAATCTAGACAAAGATAGTTCACTGACACAAAGTAAATAGAAATCAATGCTGCATTATGACAGAGGAGGTATATTTCTAAGCAAAAGCTAATATGCTTTACATCTGATAAAATTCTTTTTATTAATAAAATATTTTTCTGTAAATATACTTCTGTCCTTTGTGATGGCTATTACAAAAGATGCCTTCAACATTACCATGTGGCAGTTGTCAATATTTTCAAATTTAAGTTCTTAAAATACAGTTTTTAATCTATTTAAAACACCTGAATAAGCACAAATAACCGAATACTGCTAAACACCAAGCATATTTTGCTTCGAAGATCATAGTTTCCATTTATTAAAAAAATACAATCTTGCTTTCAGGAGAGTTACAAACACTAACTTAAAAACCTGTGCAGAATTCTACCTGGGGTGCTTACAAAACAAATAGTAAAAATAAAGAATTTAGAAATAGGTATTTTAAGGAAAAAATCTCAACTGTTTTTAGAGCCTGGCAGATTTATAACTTCTTTGAGTATGGAAAGACTAAGAGCAACACTTTTGCACAGACTGAATATCCTAACATAATAGTTTATGGAAAAACAGATCACATCAAAGTTTTCTAAATTAGACATCACAGAGTGCATTTGGGCAAACAAGAGGACAGCTGAAACCATGTCAAGGACTGTATCTTAACCGATCTTCTCAGCAGAATTCCAATTACTGTAGAAATTTTCAGAGCTAATTCTGCAGTTGCGGTGGTTCGATCCAGGCTGGAGGCCAGACTCCCACCAAAGTCACTCTATCACTTCCCTCTTAGCTGGACAGGGGAGAAAATATATATTGAGAGGCTTTGGAGTTGAGATAAGGACAGGGACAGACCATTCTGCAATTAGCGTAACAGGCAAAACAGACTCACCTCAGAGTAAAGGCAAGAAAACTCTCTAATTTATTACACTACACACACGGTTAGATAATGAGAAGAACACACAGATCTTAAAACTTCACCTCTCGCATCTCCCTTCTTTACAGACTTCACTTTAATCATGATATTTCTCCTCCCCACAATGGCACAGGGGAAAGGAAAGGAAATAGGGAATCGAGGCTTGTCTTTGGTCAGTTCCTCATCAGTTGTTCTCTTTCTTGGGGGTTGAGGGGGGTGTAGCCTTTCTCACACTCTTTCCCTGCACTAGCATGGGGACTTGGCTCTTCACCAACTGCCTCAGCATTTCTCACTTCTATAAACTCATAAAATGTCTCTCAGTCTCTCAGTCCCAGACTGCTGGTCCCCACGGAGTCACAAGACCCTCGCAGCAAACCTGCTCCAGCGTAGGCCTCCATCTCTCTCTCTCTGCCTCTTATCTCTCTCCATGGACTGCAGGTGCTGCCAGGGGCTTGCTCCAATGTAGGTCACAGATTCTTCCATATTTCTCCACCTGCTCCATGGTGGGCTCCTGCCTGGCCCAGGTACCTCTCCATGGGCTACAAGTGGGGTCTCTTCATCCTCTGTGTACTGTGGGGGACACCTGCACCACCATGGTATTCTCCACAGGCTGTAGGCAATCTTCTCTCAGTGCCTCTTCCCCACCTTCCTTGACCTTGGTGTCCGCAGAGTTTCTTACATCTTCTCATTCCCTAATCCAGTGGCAAAATGCAGCTCTTTGTGCTCTTCTCTCTCTAAAAGGTGACTCCCAGAGGTGCTGCGACTGGCACTGATGGGCCCGACTGGCCTTGTCAATGACAGGGTTTGGGAGTTTGGCCTTGGGAGCACAGCTTCTAGCTGCTCCTTAAAGAAGCCACAGTGTGACACCACCACAGCTGTCCCATAGTGCAAATAACAGTATACCACTTTCTTTGTGCTAGTGTAGAGCCATACAGAAGTGGATGCAAGAAGTCCTGAAAAACACAACAGAAGTAGCAAACTTTTGCAAGAAAATTCAGCATAAGTTCTGTATTTCAAAAATAATGGAGTAGGGAATGTTTGATTTCAGAATTACCCTTTTATTTGGTGCTGACTAAAGTTCTTGATCAAATGTAGCCTTGGGTGCATACATGCTTGTATGCTATGTGTTTGCATTTGCCTGAATGATTATTCACTTTCAAAGGCATGCAATAAAAATTTTTTAGAACAAACCCCTAAATATTAACAAGCACATACATCACTAATCTTTCATCTTTCTGATTTCTACAGCAAAAGAGAGAGTCAAATTACAGAATCATAGAATCATAGGATGATTAGAGTTGGAAGGGACTCCCAGAGGTCATCTAGTCCAACCCCCCTGCAAGAAGCAGGGACACCCACAACTAGATCAGGTTGCTCAGGGCCTCATCCAACCTGGCCTTGAACGTCTCCAGGGATGGGGCATCCACCACCTC
>VXBZ01002446.1:1448-11641 GCA_013399135.1 Heliornis fulica | reverse complement strand
GGGTTGTTCCTCCCCAGATGCAAGACCCTACACTTGCCCTTGTTAAATCTGTAAAGGCTGTCATTTCTTTGCAGCTTTGCACAGTGTGTACTCATTTACATGAACCCTTGCATGTATAACCCACTTCGGGTGTTTTGCCCAAGTGCAGCCAGTCATACAACCTTTGAGGGAATAAAAAATCAGATTCTGTAGCTCCGACTTCCAGCCCAAGTACCTCTGTTAAGTTGTCTAGCTGATCTTCATTACAGAAAGCTTATTCAGTAAATGAATTGATTGTATATCATTTTCTCAGAAATGCTCAGCAAAAATAGTTCAAGACAACATCATGTGACAGGATACAAACCTCATTCTAGCTTGAAATTTGCTTAGCAGGAAAACACTTAGTCCACAGTTTTAAACCTGAAGGGTATATCAACGGCTTCATTTGAAAAGCAGTGTCTTTAACAAGCCTGTTGACAGCAGGCTTAAAATCCTTGTAAGGCAGTCTGTCCTCCACTAAGCACTGCTAAGGTGTTTGCGTTTTTCAGATAAAATTTTGAAAGCTAAAATTGGACAACACTCTTCCATGTGCATAATTCCATTGTTTTTTCCTTACAGAGAATTTTTCATTTAAGACAAGGAATTTGTTCACAAAACAAAACCACAAACACTTCAGAATCTTTAATTTTATCAAGCTAAAAGACTTAGACAATTAAATGATAAGCTAAAATTATTTCTATATTAATTTGAACTAAAATGATTTTAAAACATCTCCTTTCATACAATTTATGAAAGTCCTGTTGTCTTTTTCCAGCTTACACCCTAACAATGACAAACATAACTTCATCTACTTAACAGGCATTGTTGATCATTAGGGACTTTGGCCTAATTTTTTTACTCTTCATTAAATATGTTTCTTAAAAGAATGTTCAATTAAAATGATAGATTAGGCATAATGTTATTGTTACTGAACACAGGAACACAGTTATGTATCAATTCTTTTTCAGTAACTGTTAACCTGTGCACATTTGTGTGCATATATGAAGCAAAGAGAGTGGAAAAGCAGTCTGAAATTGTTAAGATTATCATAAAAGCATTGTATGAGGACATTAATTCACATTGCACAGACAGCCTTAATTTTAACATTTTGGGGTGCTTGACACACATTAGTAGTGTTTCCTGTTGGTCATTCCATGCAGTTTGGTAAAGATTGTAAAGATACCTACATATATATTTGTACAAACCTATCTGGAAGAATTGAAGTCCATGGAAACACTGGATTGTCATAGAGATTTACGTTCACAGAGCATGAATATGGCCTGTCCTCTTGTCCACAATGATTGACCACCAAGTGACTATTTTGCTTTCAAGTGTCACATGAGACACTGGTCTGACACAGCTGTTTGAGGAGGTCCTGTCAGGGCAGAACCAGTTTTCTCAGTTCTGCCCAACAATGACCTGCGAAAGACCAGGTGCTATTTCTGAGTTGGGTCTACCTGAACTACTTCTGTCCACACCCTCAGCTTGTCTTGAAAAAGCAGAGTCCAAAGGAAAAAGGAGGTTTGCATGAGACCTCAAATACTCTTAAGCTGTTCTTCCTCAGGCTAGACTTACACTGACACACTCAGGACAAGGCTATAAGGACCTAGATGGAAAGGGCTCAAGTAAATTATCTCAGGCCTCATTTCATAGCACAGTGCCTGCCTCCAGTTGAAGATCTCAGCAGAGACAAGTCACAGACAGGTTTCGTTGTGACATGGGAAGAATGAAATAGTCTACTTCATTGTCTTGGGTCCTGAATTTTCATCAGGCCACATTGACTTGATTTTCCAGGAAAATGTTCCTCAGAAGTTCACAGTGAAATCAAGCAAAGAATAAAGGCCAGAGCAGCCTCTACCTTTATTCGGGTATGAACCCCAGCACTTCCCTGGGGATCTGCTGGCTCCTGTCCAGGCACCAGTATTTTTCGTTTCGCAACCTGTTTCACATGTTAGCTGACATGCCACAGTGCTTGCACTGAGTTTCCATGAGCTTTGTGCTGTCTGGCAAGGCTGAGGCAGGTATGGTGATAATCCTTCAGGTCTTCCACGCCCTCCCTCCAGCTATGCCCTGCCACACTCATCTGGGAGAAAAACTGCAGAGCAGCTCAGACATTTTACAAAGGTTTTTCCTCCCCCTTCACAACTTCTTATATGTAAAGAGAAGGATAATAAAGGAAAGGGAAAAGAAAGACTAAAGTATATCTGCACTCCATAAATGTACATCACAGTGAAATCAAAATGCTGACAGATTCCTCTGCTTGGCAATTTTCCACTTATTGCACCTTGAGGAGGTTTAAAAAATCACAATCCTCTTTTCATATTTTTTTTTCCACAGTTGTGCCTCATCACTTGCAATCTACTTTCTGTTCATTTCTAAGCAAGTCCTAGTCGATTCTGCTGCTTCTGTTTTCTTCCTATCACTCTGTCCTGCAAAAGTAGAAAATACTCCACCTGCCTTGCTAACCTGCCAGTGCCTGATGTCATATTGATAGCAAAGTACAAGAAAAGTCTCTCACCAGGATGTATTCTTTCAAAAAGTGTAAGGAATTAATATAGACTAAAGAAAAACGGAGAATTGGGCATATCCTCATCATAGAACACTTTGTTTGTTATAAAGCTCTGGTAATCTCAGAGACTCTCCATATTGATGATGCTGTTTTCAGCTCACAATCTGTCCACCCCAAATAGGACTGTTGACTTGGTACACTTTTTTAGAATGTTACTGAGTAATGTATTTCATGTCCTGAGGAAACTTTGTGTCCTTCCTTCACACAGATCTGCCTTCTTTTGTGGTGGTATTTGCACAGTGAGAATCAGTTCATCCTTCATATGTTACAACATTCCCACTAACAGGTAGCTCTTCTGCTTCTTATTGTTGGTCTGGGTGGCACAAGGACTCTTTCAATCTTACCAGCCTCTAAAACTTTTCCTGGGCAATTTCAAAGGGTTATTTTGATCCTGAGCAAGGTATGAGCCATTGAAAGAACTCCTTTGTATATTAACTACAGTCTTGACAAGTAATTTATTCTCCAAATGGGATCCTATTTTAATTTCTGTATGAATATTCTAGAAATACTAAAGGCTATGGCAGTGATAACTAATAGCTATAGAGATCATAAACAGTAAAAAACCCACACAAACAGCTAGCATGGTAAAAGCATCAGGTTTTCCTTCTTGTCACTTGTGTATGTTGTGAAAGAAGATGGTGACGTTAGGACTATGATTCCTAAGGCTTTCCAAGTATTAACATCAGGCATTTTAAGGTGACATTTTCTCTCTGCCTGTCATCTTTTACACAATCTTATCAGCCAGGCATCACTCTTGGCATTCAGGAAGTAGATTTTCAGAGTATTTGAGTCTTTTTACAAGGCAAAGGATCATTTTTCTTCTGGCAGCTGCTTTCCTCAGTGCCTCAGTACATCTCAAGCCCTACCCTCTGATGTTGACAGACAGACCAGCATCATATGCTGACAATACACGTTAGTGTTTAAAAAGCACCCAGCACAATGAAACCCTAATTCAGATTGAAGCTCTGGCACAGCAGTAATATCAAGATCTGTGATTCACTGTGATTCCCCTTTCCCAATAGTATATTGGGAAGAGTTATCCAATGACTCTGATGCTTCCATCTAAGTACTCACAATAAACACTTTCAGCTATGAGTCCCCATTTTGTGACAGATCCAACCTAATCTACTTTGTCTGTTGAACTGGAGAGGGAAATACAGCAGAGCTGCATAGGTGCCCTGCTGCTGTTTCTCCAAGCTGGGTCCTCCATATACTTTCCAGTTAAGGTGCTTTGAGCACTAACATCAGAAAGAGAATAGATCAGTATCCATGCTTCAGTTTAACCAACCAAGAAAATATGATGAAGAGGAGGGAATGAAAAGATGTGCCTGAGTGAAGAGACTTGAATATCAAAGGTGATTTTTAATAACACAGTAGTGAGAAGAGACCAAATCCTGTCAGAGGTGCCCAGCATGGAAACTCTGAATATTTCTTTTCAGTTCCACGGTTTATCATTTCAGTATCTACTCTTTAGGTGTAGTGAAACCAGAGATACATTCTACAGTATCGTGGCTGATCCAGTCTCCTAGACGTGAAGGGCCTCTAGTGGCTGATGGTCTCATTATATCAAAAATATCCTCGCTCAGGCTTTCAAAGCATTAACATTAGCTGTTTTAAGGTGACATTTTCTCTCTGCCTATTTTACAGTCTTAATGAGCAAAGAAGGCTTTGGCAGAGGGATACTAAATGCTGGATGCTGATGCCATTTCACATGTGATAGAGTGACATGGCAGGTCAGAGACTAAGCCACACCACTTCAGGCCACCAAAGTATTTTATGTGCATGGGAACTGTCCTATACAGTTTTCCTGTATCCTTGACCTCCTTAT
Source organism: Heliornis fulica (assembly GCA_013399135.1). Lineage (NCBI taxonomy): Eukaryota > Metazoa > Chordata > Aves > Gruiformes > Heliornithidae > Heliornis > Heliornis fulica. The sequence continues at coordinate 7,226 of VXBZ01002446.1, read as the reverse complement.
TCACTGGAGTTTGAAGAACTTACTTTTCAGAAACATCAACAAAAAGTGGAGGTTTGGAGTTTTTTTTCCCAACAGCTGACAGATGCCTAATTGATTTAGCTTGTGACAGAGAGGGTAAGAGGTGGTTTAATTGCACAGCAGACATAGCTGCAGACAGCTGATGGTAGCACATTATTTCAGTATAGCAGGGAAAGGCAAGATGTAAGAAGTTTGAAGCTGATGTCAGCAGAGTTCAGAATGGAAATAATGCAGCATTAACAGAAAGAACAATCAAGCATTTAAAGAGTTACAAAATAGAAAAAAAATCCAAGTGGTGGAAAAAAATGCATCAACGCTGGTAGACTTCAAAAGAAAAAACCAATCCCATCAGGTCAAGTAGAAGTTGTTAAGGCTAAATGCAATATTACTAGGCAAAATTCTCTGATCTATACTTTTAGTACAGGAGAGACTAAACGCCCTCTTCTGGCTTGCAAAAAGATTAAAATGTTCATTTTCTGAGATATGAGATCATTGGTGGGAAGGGAGGAAGAAAATGGGAAAAATTGAAAACATAGGGGCACAAAGCATCAGAGAACTAACAAAAAACACAGCAAGCAGGTAAACCATGGATTTATTTGTCTAAGAAAGGCTTCAACAGGTGAACTGTCATTACTGGAGGGTAGACAGCGTCACATGAATGGACGACATTCGCTTCACTTCAAGACAATCCCTAGAAACCATTGTCCCAAGATAGAAAAGTCAACAAGTAGTAAGTCTGATGTAAATGCTGTGCACATTAAAGCGTAGAATTAGACCTCATCTCTAAAGACTACTGTTGACATGGGAAGTCAGCACACAGTCTCACACATGATAAGCTTACTTTGCAACTGCTGCAGGTCAGCAGTTGGACAAGGCACCCAAAAGGTGTGCAAAGAAATCATATCCAAGAAGAAAACGGTAACCATTTCCAAGTCACCAAATTCTTTTAGGCTAACCTTGCTTTGTATGTCCGCCCAGTCACAATAGTTTTTATAGTTAAAATGTCAAGCTAATTTTAAACAATAGTTCCTGTTTCTGATCAAATGTTTTGGCCAGGCTGGCTCAGGCCTGCTGTTTTCTTTTTGAAAAGAGACAGAATCTTGATGAATACTGTAATTGTTGATGAAAACTAGCATATGCTCACAGATAAATTAAGTATGATGGTAGCAAAGATGTGAAATCCCGAAGGTTTCAGTACAATTCACTTATTGACAAACACAGCTAATTTTGAAATGAAATACATGTAAAATGTTCCAAAAGGTGTTTGGTAGGACTAAATCCATGATCCCAGACATTGAGGACTCACCTGGCTGTCTGTGTTTAGAGTAAAAATGTGAAGGATAGGCATGTATGTACATATTTTAATAAATGTTGGGTTTCCACTCTGGAAATGTTTTATCCCAACAATTTTGTCATTTCAGCTTAGATTTTTTTTTAAACTTTTCTCCGAATGTCTGCTAAATTAACAGTGTTATCTATGGAAATCATATTCCTATCATGGATCGTAGTGGAAGTGACAGTTATTGGCAGGCATGGGGGCTATAATAACCCTTTTCCTACTTCTGGGATTTTAAATGGCTGATGGCTGCTAAGTGCCCTACTGCAGCAAGTCACCTGACTATTTTAATTACCTGTAAATAGAAGGAATATCATGTCCTGCAACAGTCCAGTTTCAGGGGAACTGACATTGAACCCTTACACTGATTTAAGAACCAAGCAGAGAGCTATCTGGTACCATCACGCTGTAGGTCACTATCACTGGCTAGTAGAGGGTAGCAATCTGACTTTATAAGCCAGTGTAAGACACATCTTTACGTACAAGAGGTTGCTCTGTGGATGAATGTTTGGGAGGCAGGAAACTTATGAAACTGGAATTCAGTTTACAGCTGTTCAGCTCCTTATCTGTGATTCTCAGGGAGGCTGAAAGGTAAGTCAGTATTGCAGAAGCAAGAAAACTAGAAAACACCAGATGGACCTGCAGCTACATCTTTGCAACAGACTTAACTAGGCTAGGACATGGGCTTCAGCATGGCAACGGGTCTGGTTCCCAGTACATGAATATGAGAGTGCTACCCAGCACAGTCAGGCTGCAACCCATAGGAGTGCCCAGGCACAGCCCGGGGGATGGAATAGGTCCTGGACCCTTCACAAAAGAACAAACACAAGGCCATGTGGCTTCAATGATAGGATGGGATTTTTGCAATATGAAGATCCCATCTAAACACCAGACATGATCTCTGTGTTTTTCCCTGGAACGTCACCAGAGACACAGCCAACTGTGTGTGTGTGCTTCTTCCTTGACCTCAGTACTGCCCAGAGTTTCCCCAAGCTGTAGATTCTCCATCACTTGCCACTATTGCCCTCATGTGAGAAGACAAAGTTATGAAAGTGGACTTTTCCCTCCCAATTCTATTATTCAAGGTATCAACTGTGAAAATTTTGCAAGGTGTTTCCCTTCATCTTCTTTACCTCCCAGACAAAAAACCCCAACAAAAAGCCCCACTCCCTTCCTGCGCTCCAAACCAAAAAAAACCCAACCAAAAATGCAAACAAGCAATAAAAAACAATGATTGGACTGAATCAACTGAAAAAATAGCATGCAACAAGTGAGGAGAAAGTAATTTCCACACACAGAAATAAGGGCAATCAAGAACACAGGCTTCCAAAATGGAGAAACTAACCATGCTGTTCTGCTGTGATTATCCAGACCATCATATAATACCATAAAAAAGAGCAATATTTTAAAAAATGGGATCAGCTAAAATGTGAAATGTAGAGCACAGTTTTGAAGATATACCATGCAGTCCTCACACTGCACGAAACACTTGGAAAATTTAGTCACAGACTTGACATTATGATCCTGGGTATATTGGAAATTATCCACAGTAGTCCAGACAGTAATTACAGGCAGAGGTCTAGAAATCATGGGAGGAAAGACAAAAATAATTGGGTTCATTTGGCCAAAAAGAGAATCGCCAGGGAGGTGATACATTCTTCAAATATCTGAGAAGGAGGAAATTAAACTATTGTATGTATTCACCAGAAATTAAGTTGGGAATGGTGAGCTTATACTGCAGCAAAGTTTCTACAAGGAACAGTCTTGTTCCACTTCCTAATTGCAACTGACTCTAATTCAAGGTTAACAGCTGCAGCTCTACCATAAAAACATAAGTTTGAAATGGGCCCTACAGATGGGAACATGAATACATATACACCGATTACGGTACTATTTGTCTCCTTCAACATTTATTTCATAAATAGAAGCTATTTACAGCTTTCCATAACCTAGACCAGTGAAAAAGATAAGTCCACCATATTTTTCAGGAGCATAGCTGAGCTGCTGAGTCTGGAAAGACACAGCAGTTAAGACACAGTGTTCAAACAGGGTTGCTTGTCATAGAGTCAAGGGTGATGTGAGAGATGAAAAGTAATTGATTATCATTTCAGTCCCTCTTCTTCAGGATTAAATGCCCATTTCAGTGATTTTCTTACTACACACACATTTACTGGAACCTGAAAATGAAGTTATGAATGTCTATTTGATTGATCTCACATTAGATGTGAGGAGAAATAGATATCATTTCATACTGGCTTTGAGTAGTTAGCCTCTTTAAAAAAAAGTATTTTTATTTCCCTCTCTTCCCCTATTTTCCTATTTTGCTTTACTCTCTAACATCATAGTCTCTTGCTGAAATGCAATGTTTTCCTCAGTGCTGATTGTACTTCTTAGATCTTACAGCCTGGAAAACTCTGCTCATTAAAATGAGTCTTTATCACTGTTGATGTTTTTGAAGCTTGAAGAAACTCACTCTGTTTTTCCGATACCCTGGAGGAAGGCACACACAAAGGAACTATTGAGGCCACACAGCTAAAGTACATCCACCAAGATGAAGGAGATCAAATTATATACCACAATTTTATATAAAATATGAGATCTGTCCTTGTTATAATTTAAATCAGATACACTTTGTTACCTTGTTACAAACTGAGGAAAACAAAAGTTGGGGTGTTCAAGTGCTCTGTTGAAATATCTCTCCAGCAAAAGCAAATAACAACAGTTTGCCCAATATTTCTTTGTACATTTTTTAAGATGAGGAAATTAAAAACCTTATTTATGTCCTTCAGCTGTAGAATAAATATGTACCATCTGTAGATGGAAATGTAGGAAAGCCTGAGGAATATGCAAACTTCAATTCAGGATGAATTAATGGAAGTTATTTTAATATCACTGTCTCTACATACGAAGCAAAACCAAAGAACGTAACTGGCATACTTATCCTTCCCACTATTTGCAAAAGTGCTCCTACAAGGTGTCAAGAGTTTATTTCGACATTGGGGATCAGGGCAAAAGGCTCATGATCTGCGCCACAGAGCTGCAATTTTTATTCCAGCTCCCAGGCAACAGAAGCAAACCTAAATCTGATGAGGAATCTGGGTCACTGCTGGGCTTAGTAAAAAGAAAAACATCATGAAGAAAATAAAACCCTGAATATTTCATATTCTCTAATTGTGTTTCACCATAGATGCCAATGACTTCAAAGCAACCGGAGACTTGGAAGCTAAGTCTGAATAAACAACTAAGCAAGCCACAGATTTCTGCATCAGGAGTTCAACTAGTAACAGCAAAGATACTAATTCCTCTGGGCAAGGAGTTTCTCCTGTAGGGAGCTTGTCCATGCAAATAAAGCTCAGACAAGATACTCAAAACAACTAACAAAGTTCATTAAGGAGGAAAAAAAAGAAACTTTCTTCTTGAGAGCAACAGGTCAGGCTGCTAAGTGTATAGCCCAAGCATGCAATGTCAGAAACAAGGTCTGGGTATTTCATGCTGCACATTTTACCAGGAAGACCAGATACTGGTAAAATAACCAGTCCTCACCATTTGAAAGGCTTTAGGAGGTGCATCAAGTGTCTCAAGTCCAAAAGAAGAGGCACTGGGGACAACAGTATTTAAAAGTATTACAGCAGCACATGAATTCTTCCCTTTCATTTTTCAGTTAGCCCCTTTTAATAACCAGCCTATATGTTGAAATAATTCAGAACCTTATTTCTTGTAACATAATACATATTTAAATAATAATTCTAATTTAAATAATTCATACTAATTCTGCTAAATGAAACATAACACATGACTAAAGTTCACTGTGTGTTGTGTTTTGAGCAGATAACAAAGCCTTCATTACCTACCCAGTTAAGATCATTAAGAAAGACTGGATCTTCCCAGTCAAAGTTTTTAGTTTTGTGAGATCTTTTACTCAGGTAGGGCATTATGGACACATAATGACAACTCTTGACTGTGGACATAAGTTATTATGCACTGTAGAAGTCTGGCATAACCTTGCGAGAGAGGTTAAGGATAACAGGAAGGGTTTATTTAAATACATAGCTGACAAAACTGATATTAGAGGCAGTGTGGGTACACTGATGAGTGGGTGGTTGCCCTGGTGACTGAGGACACTAAGAAGGCAGAGTTACTGAATGCCTTCTTTGCCCCTGTGTGTACTGTTGGGGACTATTTGCAGGAGCCACAGATGTCAGAAGTCCCAGAGGAAACCAGGATAAATGAGGAGTCTGTCTTGGTTGACAAGGACTGGGTCAGGGACCACTTAAGCCATCTGGACATCCATAAATCCATGGGTCCTGATGGGATGCACCCGAGGGTGCTGAGGGAGCTGGGGGAGGAGTCATTGCTCGGTCACTGTCCATCATGTTTCAGAAATCCTGGGAAATGGGAGAGGTGCCTGAGGACTGGAGGGAGGC
>VXBZ01002445.1:102980-116560 GCA_013399135.1 Heliornis fulica | reverse complement strand
AGGAAGGAAGGAAGGAAATAAATCACTGGTGACTCTTTATACTGGGGATCCAGTGTTAGTGCAACAGGACCAGTAAAGTGAAGTGAGGGAAGCCAGAGAGCAAACTCAGCCTGTGTGCAGCACCTCCTCCCCATGCACCAAACAGCCTACAGAAGCTGTCCACCTCTCTCTTCTCATCTATCAACCCTGAGAGCTCCCCTGTGCCATGACCATCACAAAGGAGGTATCAGCTCTGCCTTCCACTTCCCAGCTGGGGATGCTGCCTGACAGCCCCACAGCATGGCTCATCCCAAGGAGAACACTAGAGCCTCCTGGCATGCTCCCCTGCCATTGCTCTGAGGAAGGAGTCGACTTAGCCTGCANTCCCAAGGAGAACACTAGAGCCTCCTGGCATGCTCCCCTGCCATTGCTCTGAGGAAGGAGTCAACTTAGCCCACACGCTGCCAGGCTGAGGAAGCCAGCTATGGCCATTCCAACCTGTGGCCACAGTCCTCCTTTCCCCTACACCCCCAACACGCTGTCTTGTTCCAGCTCAACTTGTCTAACCTCCCATGCACTTCACTCCTGCTCAGGAGCCCATCCTCTCCAAGAGCTGGCTTCACTCTGCTTCTCCTGGTGCTGTGAAGACACCATCCCCACACCCACCCACTCTCTCACCCACACTGGGTGGGTGTGGGGATGGTGTCTTCCATGGGCCCCTCACTTCAAGAAGGATGTTGAGGTTCTGGAGCGTGTCCAGAGAAGGGCAATGAGGATGGTGAAGGGTCTGGAGAACAGGCCCTACGAGGAGGCTGAGGGAGCTGGGGAAGGGTCTGGAGAACAGGCCCTACGAGGGAGGCTGAGGGAGCTGGGGGTGTTTACTTTGGAGAAGAGGAGACTGAGGGGAGACCTTATTGCTCTCTACAACTACCTGAAAGGAGGTTGCAGTGAGGTGGGGGTTGGTCTCTTCTCCCCAGTAACAGGCGACAGAACTCGAAGTAATGGCCTCAAGCTGCCCCATGGAAAATTTAGGTTGGATATTAGAAAGAACTTCTGTCCTGAGAGAGTCATCAAGCACTGGAACAGTCTACCCAGGGAGGTGGTTGAGTCCCCATCTCTTGAGGTGTTTAAAAGACGGGTAGAAGCAGTGCTTGAGGACATGGTCTAAGGGTAGACTTGGTGGCGGTAGGTTAATGGTTGGACTGGATGATCTTAGGGGTCATTTCCAGCCTTAAAGATTCCATGATTCTATGATTCTGTGATTCTATGACACGTGGCTCGGACTGATGTGTTCAACCCTAAGAAGGTCACTAAGGGCTGCAGACAGAAAGCGAGTGCTTTCTTGGCAAAGTCCTTGGCAAAGATGAGAGAGACCCAGCCCATAAATGTCCCTTGAACCAGGAGTCCTGGGCATGAGCAGGGCGGGAGGGTCTCCATCGCTCTGCTGAAGCTTAGCAGCTCACGCAAGTGGAGAACCATGGGGATGGGCTGAGGAAGACAGAGCTCTGGATGTCATGCAGCTGCTGTTTACGTACCAGCAAGTGGCTTTAGAGCCCTCCCTGTGCCACAGCACCCAGCTCTGGTGGCAATGAACTGCTGGGCTGCACCAACCCCTCTGTGGTCAGACAGAGCTCATCGGAGTTCAAGAAGCTCAGCACTGGCCACCCCACAGCTCTCCACTCCCCATCCTGCCCCACTGCTGCCACCCAGCCCCTGGGCTTCCCTCTGTATTTACAACTGCTTCTCCTGGTCAGCACAGGAGAGACTTTCTCCACCCCACCTGCACTTGCCTGAAGTTCAAGAACATTGAGACAGACAACCTTCATTTGCTGCTCTGTGTGGTGCAAGCAGCTCTTGGGGGAGCTTCCCTTTGAGGACCAGAGCTGCTGGAAGTCACTGAACAGGAGGAAAAAATTATGTTATCTCAAAATTCAGCCTGAGAATGAGGAAGCCACAGGCAGGGGCCACATCATCCCACGTTCTCAGAAAAGCCATCACTTGTGACCACTGCCCAGGCCAGGCTGATGTGAAGGTACCGACCATCTGCAGTACTGGGTCAACAAGTGTTGATCAGGGAGGGCGTGTTCAAAACAGAGAAGAGGAACATCTGGATGTGGTCCTACCTCACTGTGTCTGACCAACTGCTTCTTTTCTGCTTCCCTGTCAGCTGTAAGGACTTGTGATGCCCCACAAAACACAGTCAACACAATCATGAAAATGCTGTCAAGGATTTACTTCCCAATGCATGTAGGTATCTACTTGCACTATGCCCTCTGCTTCCAGGGAAACCTTCTCATAGCAGAGGACTTTGCTGGTGCTCTTCCCCTGTCAATCAGATGCAGCAGTGCCCAGTGCTTGCTGGAGCCATGCTCTACGCACCAGGACACCCTCTTGAGAAGGGTGGTGTTAGGTGCTTCTCAGTGAGACACATAATCTGGCATAATCTGTTGCCAAGGGAAGTTTTCTGTCCATCAGCCCCCGTGGGAGCCCTCAGCACATGAGAAAGAAGGTTCAGCACTCACTGAGAGTCAGCAGTGGGGTTTTTGCCTGTGGTAGAAGGCAGCATATGTTTGTTGGGTTTTTTTCTTTTACTTCTGTTATTCTGAAGAGAGCACTTTGAGTGTCTCCAGCCTCCACCAATGCAGACACACTGCTGTAGATCCCGTGGAGCTCATATGCTGTGGCAGCAAGCTCTCCAGGCAGTCACACAGGGTGTGGAAGTGTGTCCCTGATGAGCAGGAGCAGAGATTGCACCAGAGGCTTGCAAATATCCCCTCTGGGGGCCAGCAACGCCTCTGTGAGAGCAGAAAAGTGCTGCTGGTTTTTTGCTGTATTTGATTCCAGCAGGACATGGGAGGTGGAGGAGGGACAGCACGCCAGGTGCTATCTTGCTGACACACACGTGGCAAGTGCCACTGTCCCTGGTCAGGATCTGAGCAGGGTGTTTCAATCGGCTCGGGTTTCTCAATGCAAAGTGCCTGATGCTTTCTGACAGCCCTCCTTGCTCCCCTCCTCGCTGCAGGAACGCTCTCGCTTTCCCTGGGCTCGGCAGCTCTTGCAGCCCTGACTCTTGCACATATTTCTCGTCCTGGCTCCCCTCCCATTCCTCCTCCCAATCCTCCTCCCGGCGTGGATGGCTGGGAGGAGCAGCTCCTTCCCAAAAGCTCCCGAAAGGCCCACGGGCTGGACTCCTGGAAGCAAGTGCTGTGCTCTCTCGGGGGCTGAGCGATGCTCTCTGTCCCTAAGGTGTACGTGCAGAGCTGGGTGGTGACCAGCAGCACCCACCAACCTGCCCAAAGTGGGACCAGAGCCCCGTGCAGGGGCTGGGGGGGGTCGCAATTGCAGCCCCACTGGTTTCCACACCCTGTCTGAGATGGACTTGCGGCAGCTCCCGGAGATTTCTGGCACTGGCCAACCGCCTCTTGGCACTGGTCCCCGCTCTGGGGCTGCAGTGTTTGCTTATCTAGTGCTGTGATTTAACACAGACACAGGAACTCACACACTCTCTCCCAGCCTCCTTCCAATTACTTTATTGCTTCCTGTCAACTACCCGAGCATATCCTGTTAATATACAACCCCCAACGAGCAGTTTTCACAGCACAACCCCCCCTGGTCAGATAACAGGGCCCAGCTCCTGGTGGTTGCCCAGTTCTGTCTGTTGGCACCCGGGGAGGCAGGATGCCAGCACCAGGCAGGTATTTTCCAGCAAAGGCAGGCTGCTGCCCTCGTTATTTTTAAAGATAAATCCCAGGGTTGCAAGAAATGTTGGCTCTCTGCCAGCGCTGTGTTATTTCCAGGGCTCCATCCACTGCTGACCTCTCAGCAAAATGATGCCAAGTGCTCTGGGTGCCGCTGGGAGGGTCCTGCTGCAGGAGGGAGCCTTTCAGCTGTGCTTTGTCCCTGCTGCCTTGGTGACGTTTCCTACACCCCCCCCCCACCCCTCGCGGGGGTGGGGGGGCGGAATGTCTTCATCCACCTGCAGCTGTGGGGCAGCAATAGCCTCAGGCACCAGGAGAACCAGTTCCCTTGCTTGCTGCAAAGCCAGCATCTGCGATCCAGAGGAGGTTCATGCTTATGTTTGTTACCACAAATCCCAGAGGTGGTGCTGGGGACCCACACAGGGTGTCTGGTCCAGCCTCCCACTTGCAGCAGGTCTGTCATCAATGCCGGGTCAGTGCAGACATGGCTGTGTCTGGCCAAATCTTGAAAACCCGTCAGGGGGATTCCTGCAACCCCAGGTTTGCTGACATTGCTACATGTTACATTACTGCCCTTCAGTGAGTTTTGGACCTGACAGTGTCCCACCATCTGCCCAGAAGCTACTGTGGACCTCTCAGCATTGCTTGCTGATGTCTAGCTAGCAGGATATCTGCCTAAGACTTGATTTGTGGAAACCTGCTGTGTTTCTCCCATGTATTTCTGATCCTCCATCCCATGCTTGGGTCCCATGCTAAGGCATCTATGTGTCCTGATCATGCATTTGTAGGGCATTCACACTGCCTTACCCCACCTGGTCTTCTTCAGGCTCCTTGTGGCCTTTCTCCCTAACTTTGATGTCCAGGTGAAGTGCCATCTGAGCCTGTGTCCAGGCTCTTCTGATGTAACAAGACCCAGGAGGTCGATGATGTAAGACCCAGGAGGTTCCTTGTACAAAATACCCTCATGACTTTTGGACTCTGTAATGTGAAGGTGTCCTGAAGACCAGGTCACTGCAAAGCTTAGCATGTAGCATTTGCATTCCTCTTGCCTGTGCATCACCTCTGTCCTTGTGCTGGGCAGTGTCAGGACCTGCTGCTCCTGGGCTGCCTGTTCTGCACAGAGGCAAAGCCCTGCAGACCTGTAGAGAGGACAGAAGGAGATTACTGGGCCCCTCCACTGCTGAGGAACAAGGTTCAGTGCTATTGACCATGGATGCAGCTCCAAAGGCAACTGGGCAGATGTTACTTTACGTGCAATGCCCTGGAGCTATTCCTCTGGGCACTGATTACACTGCTAAGGGCTCCTGGATGATGGCAAAGCAAGGTAGCTCAAGCTCAAACAGTCTTTTCTCCCCGGGGAGCAGATATCTGTGCTAAACCTCCCTGACATTATCCACTGCAACATCTGTGACCCTATCTTCAGCAAGCTGTGGTGTTCCAGTGCTCTGGAGGCTGCTCCCAGTAGGTCTCTTGTGCTCTGCAAGCTAAAGCCACTGTGTCTGTTCCAAGCACACCCATTGTCGTCAGACTGAGTAGAGGGATCATGTAATAGAGCTGCAGCATAACAGCCATATTAATTGTGGTTCTGTTTCTCAATTTTTTATCGATGCTGCCTCTAGGACAGCTTCTTTGTAGATGTTCCTCCAGGTTGAGGTGTTGGTTGTTGATTTTACCAGCAGCTGGATCTGCCCGCAAGTACTTGTGATTCTCCCTACACTTATCACCTCATTAGCTGGAACACTCATTTACAGAGCACAGTTTTGCTGGCCTGAAAAGAAGGAAAATCGCAGGTCACTTATCCCAGAGACATCTGAACCACCATTGTGGAAATTGACTCCAGATTAAAAAACAGTTGAGAAGTATCTGTCCTCCCAGATAAATGGGGGCTGATTTATTTCCTCTCTCCTATGCCTGCTGAGCAATGTATTTAGCACAGACCCAGCCTGACACATCCCTGCTTTCGTATCCCGGGGTTGGAGGCCTCTGTGATTGCTGTGTCTCCAGGAATGGAGCAGCTGGGTCCCCCTAAAGCCACCTTCTGCTCCCTTGCTCCAGTGCCCTACACTTGCCCTCCTGCTGAAGTCCCCAGCCCAGCACTGACACAACACCTCTGGCTCTTGGTAGTCACAGCTCTCCACACAGAATGAAAAACATCTCAAGAAAAGAAAAAGCAAAGAATTGTTTTAATTAAAACCTCATTAAAGACCTCTCTGATAGCAATCTGAAGGTGAGTAAGGGGATACCACAACCTTTGTCACAGGAGCTGAGCTTGGTGTGAATGAGGCTGACAGCTGGTCAGCAAGGCTGTGCTGGAGGTCCCCATACAAGGGCCATGTTGATGCCAGGGAACATCTGCAGCATGGAACCCATGGGACCTCCAGTCCATGACAGCTCTCATGGGTCCAGGAAGGGTTTTACTGGCAGAGCAGAGCCCAGAAAGATCTGTACTGAAGACTTCCCAACTATTTCCATTTACATGGGTGTCCCTGTTGTTTATGTATTCCAGGTTCTCTCTTCCAAGAACTTAACAGTCTCCACTTGAACTTCCATGAATTTTGTGGGTCCACAGCTCTGCAGAGGAGCTCCACAGTTCACCTCTGATCTATATGAAGAATCACCACCTTTACTTATGACCCCTGGTCTTTTCAACACTGATCCCAAACCTCACACGTTTCACTTGACACCCTTAGTGCAGTCTGGGTCTGCTGAAGAGGACAGGCCGTGGGTCAGAGTCTGCAGGAGGGACTGGTCATCTTCTGCTGCCTGCCTGCTGTACTCCTCCCTGCTACCACTTAAGTAATTAAAAAGACAAGGAGCTTCCCTTGTACCCCCAGCTGTTTGCTTTCATAAATGGGAAGCCTTTGGAAAACCTAGAAGATGTCATGAACCTATTGCATGAATCCTCATGTATTTGGCTGCTCTGGAGAGCTCTAACCCCCTTCAGAAGCACTGTGGGCTCTCTCTTAGCAGACAGCAACTCCTGTCCAAGAAAGAGCTGTCTTGGTGTCCTTAATCCCACACCCTGTGCCACGTACAAGCAGCCTCACACTGCAGCTCTGAGTCTTCCTGGGAAAAGAGTCCTGAGGTCTCACAGACCAGCTGGACTGAGGGTGTCCTAGCAGCTGAAAGTACCATGTCTTGCATGGAAAAATACAGAGACCCTCCTGCCTCGGCACTACTGAAGGGCTTTATGGAAGGAGGCAACCACAAAGTGCCTGCCATGGCTCTGTGCGCGGCAGGGACCTGTGAGTGACACAGCTGCTTCGTCCCAGCGGTGCTGTGGCAGCACGTCAAGGGGACAGCGGTCCCCTCAGCACGTTTGCGCTGGCCTGAGGTCTCATGTCACCAAGGCAGCAGCCCGGGGAGCAGATGGACAGGGGCTGCCACGCTCCACACTCTTGGCTAATTAGGCAGCATTTCCCCCTCTGCCTGCCAGACCCGTCTTCTGCCAGTGACAGACTCCGGGCATGCCACGGCCAAGGGATGCCTCCTCTCCCTCTGTCCAGCCCCAGACTGGCCCCCACTTGAGCCCCCTTAGGCCGTGCTCACTCCCCCCCATGGTGCTCAAGCATCACCAGTCTCACCCTGCTGCTGTCCTGGCTCCACACTCCGTGTTCTTCTCCCTGCACCCACCTCACATCCATCCCCCAGCTGTCTGGGGTAGGAGAGGACAACTCGGTGCTGAGCTTGTTATTCTGACCAGTCTCCACTAAAAGAAAGGTAAGTCAGTCAGTACTGGCACGAAGAGCCTGGGCATGTGTTTGCCAGCATCCAGCAGCTCTCACACGTTGTGGGACTTGTATCCTGCTCAGTCACATTAAAGCCAAAACCTTAACGGAGTGGATGTTCCCACACCCCGAGAGAAATGTGAAATGCCTCTCACACGGGATGTGGTGCCCTTCCCACCGACTCCTGGCCTTTTATCTCCACACCTTGGAGGGTTTTTGTCTGCACATTGCTCTGCTTTCTTCATGCCACCACATCTCCCTTAGCTTGCTCCTCTTTGGAAAGATCCAGACAACTTGTCTCTTTTCCATCCTTCTGCTGTGGAAGGAGTGGTGGTTGCCTCCTCCAGGTCTGCTTTTTTTTATAGTAATCACCTCTTAGGAGAAAAGAACAATTTTACAACAGTCCTTTGATCCTGTATTTGCCTTTTTGTAAGCCTACACCATCTCAGGGCACCGGAGGATTTTGCCCATGAGTGCTTTGAACATAACACATAATGTTGCATTTTTTCACTGTGTTTATAAGCATTTGCAAACCCCCTATTTTAACACTAGTGATGACAGAAAACAGGTTGTCTTCTCCCCAGTTTCCTATTAAATGCAATTTCAGCATTCTCAGTTTCAAGGATGTCACCATGTAATTTTATAGCATTAAAGAGAGACCTGAGTTTGACTTTTCAGCTGTCCTACCTTCCCTTGAACAACTTTAAAATTATTTTCCATAAGATTTTCTGGACTGTGGATGCTCTGCCACAAAATGGCATGGGCTACATCCTTTTCTTTTACAAAACTTTTTAAATGGCAGCAATTAAATTGTGCATTACGTTGTTACTACTGTCAGTGTGTAACGTTGTTGCTACTGTCAGTGTGTAACGCCTGGCAGTTTTTCATCAGAGGTCACCTATCGAGGAGTTTTATTCTCTTACTTTGCTATTCTGGCTAACTGTAAAATAATCAATGATTAAAACAAAAATATTTTATAGAATACAGGAAACATTTTCTGCCAGTCATGTGTCATGGTTTTAAAGTCATCAGGATTAGATTTACGTACATAACGATATTCTAGTCATCAGTCCACCTATTCTTTGCTGTACATCTAAACACTTTTTAAAAATTATGTATTCTTTTAAAAACATAGAGTGATATCTTATATTCTCAATTGATACATTTCTATACATTCTGGTAAATTATGAGGTCCTTGTTATTCATATTATTTTTTTTAATTAGGCCATCTCTTTGTTTTTTTTTCTTCCTATCTCTGTAAGGTCCTGCTTATTTATATCAGCTTTTTCAAGAAAACCTGAACACATCTGCAGCCCTGAAGGAGATGATACTTTTATAAAATCTACTCTTCCAAAAGTTTCTTTTAATTCTGCAACAAGTTAACATACAGTCGCAACTAGGTAGTTTTTGTGGTGCCTATTCTGAAGTTACCTGTCTCATTACCCCCAGTTACCTGATCTCTTCTCCCCAGTAACAGGCGACAGAACTAGAGGAAATGGCCTCAAGCTGCACCAGGGAAAATTTAGGTTAGATATTAGGAAGAACTTCTGTCCTGAGAGAGTCCTCAAGCATTGGAACAGGCTGCCCAGGGAGGGGGTTGAGTCCCCATCCCTGGAGGGGTTTAACAGACGGGGAGATGCGGTGCTTGAGGACATGGTCTAAGGGTAGACTTGGTGGCGGTAGGTTAATGGTTGGACTGGATGATCTTAGGGGTCATTTCCAGCCTTAAAAATTCTATGATTCTCTGATTCTGTGATTAAGGTTTACCTGTCTGAGTTCATCTTCAACTACCACCATAAGCTGGGCTCAAATTAGATGTTGAAGAAAGTATCCAAAATTTCCTGCCCGATTCTACAGTTCTAAATCTATTTTAAATTCTCCAAAAATGCATCTTCTCTTTAATTTGTTCCCATGGATACCATTCAAAAGTTTCATTCATTTTAGGAGTGCAGTACTGTTCAAGTATACAAGTTGACTTTTGCTTCCTAATTTAGCTCTCGGACCCAAGACTTCAGCCATTGCAACGGCAACAGATATATTCCTCCCTCCTCTCTGCAGCCACCCTTGTCTCCCCAAAGACATTAAATCCTCTCCTGGAGCTTTTCTGGAGCTCTGCTGGATTCCTGGGAGTCCCAGTGCAGGTCAGTGCTTGTTGACCTGTGCCATCCTCTCACCATCCTCCTTTCATCCCCACTTCTGGTACCAGGCAGCATCAGCATTTGTGATGTGCATGAATCTGTCACTTGACAACAGATGAGCTCAAAAATGCTGGAGGAAGGAGCTGCTGGTCCCTCTGTTAGCTCCCAAGGGTCTGAGCGAGGTCTGCTCTATGTGTCATGTTTCAGCACAAGTTGTCCAGTCCCAGGTATCCCTTACAGAGCATCAAGGGATGTCAAAGCTCTATTTCAACTCTGCACGGACAGACCCCACCACATCCCAGTGGGGTGGAGGGGGTGGGCAGTAGTTTGCAGCCATCACCTCTTTGGATGGTGCTGGAGACCAGCACAACTGGTAAAGATGCCAGTCTGCTCTAGGAGGGGGGTGGGATGTGGGGTGAGGTGTGAGGTCCCCTGTGTAATGTCTCTTTGCCTATGGATGGGGCATTCACTGGGCATCTCAAGCCGTGATACGCTGGGCAGCACCCAGGGCTCAGCCCTGCTCCCACGCTTCCTCCTCAAGGACCAGACCTGCTTCCCCACCGCTGTGTCGAGCATCTGGATGAGGAAAGGCACAGATGGACAGAGGGAAGCTGCTCCTGCTGACATGCTGCTATCACATTTATCCACAAGGTCTCTCCCTGTTCACACACCCTCCGCAGAAGTCAGACAAACCAGCTATTGGGAACAGTCCCTCCATCCCTGCTGCTCAGGGAACATTAAGTAGGTGATAATAAGCAGTCCCTGAGCAGGAGGGCCAGCTCTCCTCTGGAAAGTACTACTCGAGACAATTTATCATTCAGACAAAGAGGGGGAAAAGGGTTAAACACTGCCCAGCCTCCCCAGTCAGCAGTGGCTTTGGTTATCTGCAGCATGGCTGCAGGGCTACATGGTGCCTGTACATGTTTGGGGATCAAGAGTTAAGTGTTTAAATGATAAGTGATATCTTAAAAACATAAGTTTAGCAATGAATCTTTGCCGACAATACTATACTATTAGTTAATAGGCAGAATTAACTCACTGGCCTGGGGCCAAGCCACAGCCAGAGCCAGAACAGCTGAAGCTGTTTTTCACTTGGGTTTTGCTTTTACAGGATTTGCTGCTGCAGGGAAACTCCTATTTCTGTGAAAATATGCTCGTGTTTTCCTCCTCCCAACCTGCCTCTGGATGCTCGGGGCTCCTTGGAGCCTGAGGGATTCAGCCAGGAGATGAAAAGCTTTCCTTTTGCATGCAGAGACATGAGCAAGGGTGCTGGTTTCTGCAGGATGTCTCGCTGCAGCCCTAGACCAGCTGCCTGCCTGCTCTGGGTTCATCTTCACAGGTAGATTCGCTGCTCTAGGTGCCACCAAGGGATTCGCTCCCCACCCATCCCATCAAAATTAACCACTCTCTCCCTTGACTTGGAGAATTGAGCTTGATCAAATAGCTTCAGAGGATGGAGCTTCCCTGGACTCCAACAAGAAGTAGCTGCTTCTGGTTCCTCCTGTTAGCTGGAGCTCTGTGGGTGATGCTCCCTCTCCCCCCTGGCCCAGGGTTGCTGCACTGATCTGTGTATGACAGCTCAGGGTCCCAAATTGCACGGATGCTGCTTCATTCATGTTGTTCCCCTTTGTGTCTCCCTGGGCTCCTGGCTCTCACCCACTGCATGTGTTGTTAACCTTGCAGAGACTGAGAGGAAGCCACCTCCTCCAGGAGTGATAAACCAAGAGCTTCATGTGCAAATGAAACCTGTTCTTCCTGCAGCAGAACGGAAAATGCTACATTAAATGCGTCACCATCAAACCCATTTTAATGTCCCCTAGATGTCATCTCTCTTGGCTCTGTCTGCCTGGGAACCATCATTTGATGTAAACATGTAGGTGCAGCTGAAGTGGTGGCTGTCCATTTTTGCTGTCCTAGTGGTGCTACTTATCCCATAGAAGGCTTTATCTAACACTCCCTGCAGCAGGGCTTAAGAGTCATCCTACAGCACTGCTGCCCAAGGCTGAGACGTGGGCTGCAACTTCCAGTATCACCAATGAACCTGTCTCCCAGGCTGGGTCCAGCTGTCTAGTGGTGGTCAGGTCCATGTGACCGTGTGCTGGGGCCACTTGTCACCAAATGGCAGCAAAAAGAGCAAAATGTGCTCACATTGTGGCTGGCTGAGGGTATACAGTGCTACCTAATCCACCACTAACCTCCATGGTGGCCATTAATTTTGGTGCAGAATTCTGGTGCAGAAGAGGATGTTGGAGGAGGTCAGGTACCACTTGCTGTGGTGTAGCACATCCCAGCACTTGCTAGTCTGCTTGAAGGTGCTGGCTTGGTGACCCAGGAAGCCTGTGGGCTGAAGGAGAGAAGGTAGAGGCTGGTTGCACCCCATACACTGGCATTGGCAAGCTTTTGAGTGTAGCTGTGGGGCATTGCAGACCTTCCCATGAGTGTGGAAGGGATGCAAGAGCCAGAGGAAGCCCTTCCTGGGAGGAGAGTGGAGGTGTGAGTGCTTACAGCTCATGACTGACTCTGAAGAGCATCTTCAGGGGACAAACTGGACTCTAAGGAGTACCTAAGATCTTCAGAGTCACTGAGGCAGTCTGTGTCATCTGTGGTCCCATCTCCAGCAGCAACAGCCTAAGGGGATGCTCAAAGGAGTTGAAGAAGAGGGAAGGTCTCAGTGGCAGTTCCCTTGGGGAAAAAATCCCTGCTGCCTCTAGCAGCACAGCCCTGGAGAGCTGCAAGAAAATCCTAAGGGACCATGAGACCATGGCAGATCCTGGGAAATGGGTGAGAGCCCTGGGAGAGAGCTGGGTGGGTAACTGCAGGGGTGCTTGGGCTCCTTGGCCTGCAGAGGAACATGCTGTGGGGATTGGGGGTGTCGAATGTAGGGAGAGAGGCAGAAGCAGTAAGACCACTGTCTGTACCTGGCCCTTCTGCCACGTTCTGCAATGACCTGAGCAGTCTCCATCCAGGAGTGACCCAAAGAGCCACCAGAGATGAAAGCTTCTCCACAAACTATGGAGCTGGGCCACAGGATTCTCTGGAGGCTGCTGCATTGAGTCCACGCTGCCAACCTGTATGACCAATAACATCTGTGAATCTACCATGAAAGGAGCTTCTAGAGTGGGTCAGAGCCTGCACTTGGCGACATTGAGTTGGGGAAGCCCACCTGGCTCACACATATGGTCAACACTACCAGGGAGCCCTGTCCTCCTACAAACATACTCATGGTTGGCAAGAAATGAGTCATTTGAGATGGGTCACGGCAGGACACCCAAGATGTTCAAGATGCTGAGGCACCAGAGGGATGAGGACCAGCACAGTGAGCTAATCCTGTTTCTTCAGCCTTAGACACTTTGGTGAGCTGAGTGGAAGGGATCCATGCTGGCAGCCCTGTGGCTCTCCAGCTCTTGGCCTTGTCTCGCACAGCTTGCATACAGTTCCATGTGCAGGGCGTGATCGTCCTTGAGAAGATCCTCCAGGACGCGTGATTGCTTTGGGGGATGCATTTGACTCCTCTCTTGGGCGGGGAAGGGGGCACTGCTGCAGAAGGGGAGCAAAGGGACACTGCTGGGTCCAAAGCACAGGCTGGAAGAGGTGTCAGGGTGGTGACAGAGGGGCCTCTGGGTTACCAGTCTTGGTAACAGCCACATGCCTCCTGAAGACGTTTGGCTCATGATCAGGTTCGCTCCTTCGCCCCACGCAGCCCGAGGGCAGGTCTGGCTGCCGGGCACGTCGGGTGGCGAGTTGGAGCTGCCCCGACCCGGTGGGGCCGGGCTGGTGCCCAACTCCCAACCGCTCCACGTGGGAAGCGAAGGAGCTCCCGCTGCTGCCCGCCCTGGGCCGGCTGCGGGGCGTGAGGGGAGGGGGGTGGCGGTCAGGGCTGCCCGCAGCAGGACACGGAACCCGCAAGCTCCTTTTGGGTGCTTTTTGTCTTTCGGTGCTTCCCTTCTCCCGCCAGCCCCCTCCACTCCGCCGCCTTCACTCCCAAACACCGCAGCGCCCCTCGCCCGCCCCGGTGGGCAGCGGCGGGGAACGCGGGC
>VXBZ01002445.1:34199-58013 GCA_013399135.1 Heliornis fulica | reverse complement strand
GGGGGTTGTGGAGTCTCCTTCCCTGGAGATATTCCAGACCCATCTGGACACCGACCTGCGTGACCTGCTCTAGGGAACCTGCTCTGGCAGGGGGTTGGACTTGATGATCTCTGGAGGTCCCTTCAAACCCCTACTACTGATTCTGTGATTCTGTGAAGTGTCTGTCCAGTATATTCCTGATAGGACTGTGAAGTCCATTCCCATGCTGGCTGGGGAACATTGACACATGTTAGCCCAAGTATTGGCGTGTTATAACCTGAGCCATAAGTCTATTAGGCCAACCTATAGCTATTTGGGATGAAAAAATACCCTTTCCATGCTGGAAATGTGGTGAGCTGTAGAAGGGACAAATAAGCTTTGCTGCCACATGGCATAGGGAGACTTGTCCTGTGTGCTGATTGGCAGCAGTGTTGCCTTACCTATGTCAGCCCCAAATTGCCTGGAAAACCAGTTCATTAAAACTGGCTTTTACTTTTTTTACTTGTAATTCCTAAAAGTCCTATTCCTTCCGTATGCTGCCACATCACCAAGGATTCTGCCTCCCATGCAAAACACTGGAAAAAAACCCATCCCACTGTTGCAAAAGAAACTGGAAGGTGATGGAGAAAGACTCACTCAGGCTGTGCTCCTTGACTGCAGCAGCAGAGCTGCTCTGGGGCTGCTGAACCCTGATCTTGGGTTTTGAGGAGGAGAGTCCAGCTGGGTGGGGGATGGGTGGGGGAAGAGCTCGTCCCCTTCCTCATTGCAGGAGATGGGGGAGCCAGGGACGAGTGGGCAGTGGATGGGGAAGCAGATCTGGTGGAGAGGGAGTGATGCTGAGAGCTGGCCCGAGGGCTCAGCGCAGGCTGGGCTCAATGGCTGCAGTCCAGGGCTGACTCCTCTCCACCTCTTTCCCCTTCACCAGCCTCAAGCCATTGACTGGATGGCCACTGACTCCTTGTTTCACCTTCCTCCTGCAGAGACGCTGATGGACTCCACAACGGCAACAGCAGAGCTGGGCTGGACAGTGCATCCTCCCTCGGGGGTAAGCTATCCCCTCAGGTAATGAGGGCTTGGAGCCCTGTCGGGGGTCTTGGCTGCATTTGAATGTAGGTGGGATGGCTCATCAAAAGTCACCCACTGAGACACTTGGCCACATGAAAAGAGCTAGTGAGGAGAGCACAGAAGAGGATGGCAGCTGAGGTTTTCAGTGGTTTCCTAGGAGGTGACACTTCCAAAACATAGCCCAACACTGGAAGAGTGTAGTTCTCCCCTACAGCATCAGGCCAGCATGATGGTCTCTGTAGAGCTGGCCTGCAGCAACCTTAAAACTGGGGAGTGGAACAAATGAAATGCCAATCCCCCTTGACTTGTTATCCCATTGCCCACCACTTGTACCAGAAAGGGATGAAGTGTTGGCCTGAGAAGTTGCCCCCACAGCAGCTGTTCAGTGGAGCCCTGAAATGATTGTCTATCCCTGGCATCTCATGGAGGGACATTTGCTGTCCCAGCAGTGACTGCCTCTCTGTTGGCCATTGGCAAGAGTCTCCTGAACCATGTTGCAAGACCACCCAGAACAAGCTGCTTCAAAGAAGAGCTTGAAGAAGGCAGTGTATCTCTGCACCCTTCCACTTGGGACACAAGTCCAGGGTGGTCCTAGTCACCTCTGTGTCCCTCAGGGTTTGTGTGGGGTCTTGGGGTCTTCAGAGCATCCCACCCAGCACTGGCCATGGCAGCGCTGTGGACCCCGGTGCCCAGTACCCCTGGTCCTACCCCAAAGCCTGGAGATGCTTCCTGCCCCTGTGTGCAGCGGCTCAGGCCCCATCCCACCCTTTATCCACCCTCTGCAGGGGCTGGATGAAGATGTTTCTCTGGACCTCACCTGTCAGCAAGCCCCCTCCCTAAGCTGACTTGGCAAAAGAAAAAGAAATGGCTAAGCAAAGCCTCTATCTGAAAGATTAAACCCGACTCCTGAGCAGCCCAGCCACCCAGCCACGCTGGGGCCCGGACACTGCCAGCACCGGCCCCCATCACCATGATAAAGCCCCATGGCCGCCCGCGAGCCTGCCCGCCCCGCCAGCGCCGGCCAGGCCGCCGGGTGGGGGGAATGATGGGTGCACAATAGGTGGGAGCAGAGGTCAAGTCTTTTTCTCTCCTCGCCCAGCCTTTCTTGTTTGCCATGTTTCCATATGTAAAGCACGCCCTGCTCTCAGCTCCACAGCCCTCCGGTAATGAGGCCTGGGCCTGCTGGAAGCCGTCTCCCTGTATTATTGTGCTGCCGCCTTCTTTTGAGCTCCTGGCATGTTAATTAGAGAGCGAGGAGAAAGGGAGAGGCTTCTAATTAAACCTCGAGGAAGCTCAGGGGCTGGTGCGCAGGGGTGACTTTCTCAGCNTGGCTCCTGTCCCCTCCTCCGCACAGGTCACTGTGGGGGGATGTGGCACATATTGTGCCCACACCGCGCACGTCGTGGGTACTGATGCTGTGGCACCTTCACAGCTTCTCCCAGCGTGGGCTGGTGCTCTCTGGCAGGACAAGGCAGGGCATCCTATCTGTGGGTGGCTTGGCTTTGGCAAGGCCAGGTACATCACCTGTAAGACAAAAGCTGCTGGGTGCTCCATGCAGTTATGGTCTCTGGTGATCGGTAATCTTGCGTAAGCCCAGCCAGTTGCTATTTCTGTGGCTGTGGAGCTCCTGTGCTGTTTGTAGGGGAAGGGATTGCCTCACTGTGGCTTGGCCCTGATTCCTTCAGCTCCCTCACAAGTGGTGCCCTAAAAAACAGGGAGATCCTGCAGTTTTCCCCTAACGTGCCAAGTTTATTTCTGGAAAACAAAGCAAATGCTCTTGCTGTGTTTTTTTGAGGATGCTCTCCTCCCCCAGCAGTGGCAGCAGATTTGCAGCCATTGCCTATCAGAAGTGGTTGGAGCTGTTTGAGGATCTTCCCTGACAGCCTTCTGCTGGGCTGTTAGCCTTGATGCACGAGGAGCAATCTGTCTCCCATCTCCTGAGCCTCACTCCACAGAATTAGATGCCCTTGTGAGGCCATTTGCAGGCCGAGGAGCTGGGGGTGCTCAGCGCCCCTCCTGCAGGGTTTTCCCTGCAGACCTCAGTCCAGGTACTGATGCTGGATTGTCCTAGCCCAGGGTGTGGAGATCCCACGCCCAGGGTAGGGTTGTGCTCGGGGTTTCATGTCTGCTGGAAGCAGCTTGGCTTTATGGAGCAGGTTTATGAGAAGCCACTCTGGCTGTGACTCAGCTGGGCCTGGGTTCCTACCACCAGCATCACAAGGGTCCTTGAGTTGGGAGGGGGCTGAGTTGATGCTCAGCCCTCCAGACAGGCCCAGAATGGGTTGATGTTCTGATGGGGTGGGTGGGGTTCTGCACTTACCAGGGTTCCTGCCCACCTCCAGTGCAGAGGGGTGGTGCCTGGTGGCAGACTGTGGCTCTGCCCTTGCTGGGCACATCACCCACCCCAGAGTGTCCCCATCATACAAGGGAGGGAGGCAACAACAGGCATTGAAAAAAACCAGCCTGGGGCAAGGGCAGAGAGGTGGCCAGGGCCAGGAGATGTCCCCCAGCTCTGAGGTCTGCAGGGTCAGCCTCAGGGGGAGCATGGCAGAGCTTCCCATGGGGACATACGTCAGCTCCAAGCTCTCTGTCTGAGAAGGATGCTTCTGTTGTGCCAGAGCTCACAGGGCCACCCACAGACCCAGTTTAGGGCAGCTGGGATCTACACACACTCACAGGAGGGACCCCAAAGTGTGTCAACCCTTGAAGGAGCAGGTGGGAGGGCTCCCAGCATCTCCCTTTCCAGGTGTACAGTGGAGTCAGCCAGGCTATTGTAAACCTTCCCTCCTGCCTCTGGGTAGAGGCCGCTGGCTACTGGCCCATTGCACAGCTGGCCCCCTGGGATGGTGCTCAGTCTGCAGCCAGTGAGAAGGTTTCATGGCCACGTTACACACTCCTGTCTGCAGGTCCTGCCTGCCACGTCTGCAGCCGCAGCGGCACCGCTGGGAGTGCGTGTGCTACAGGCATCGTGTTGCCGGGGGCTGTGCTGCACAGGGCACCCCGCGGGCAGCAGCCCCTGCTGAGCACAGGGCTGCCCCCACCGTGCCCTGCCACCAGCAGCAGTGCTCTACCGTAAATCCGAGCACGGAGCATGGTGCTGCTGGCAGCCAGAGGGCCTCAAGCTCAGCTGAGGGCTTGGGCCACCTTGTCCCCATGGCAAGGAGCCTGCAGGTCAGACCCTGCAGAACAGGACAGGGCTGCGTAGGTACAGGGTGCTCACAGGGTGGTGCTGTGCTGGGGTGAGGTGCTGGGCACCAGTGGGGCTGCCTCTGTGGGCACAGCATGGGCCAGCTGGTACTGGTTGAGCCTGCCTGATTGGTACATGATGGGCCTGGGAAGAGGTGAACTGGGTGGGGAGCAGCATCTGGGTGCAGCCCCTTGACTTTGTGTGTCCCATCCGCAGTGGGAAGAGGTGAGCGGCTACGACGAGAACATGAACACGATTCGCACCTACCAGGTGTGCAACGTCTTTGAGTCCAGCCAGAACAACTGGCTTCGCACCAAGTACATCCGGAGGCGGGGAGCGCATCGCATCCACGTGGAGATGAAGTTCTCTGTCCGGGACTGCAGTAGCATCCCTAACGTCCCAGGCTCCTGTAAGGAGACTTTCAACCTTTACTATTTCGAGTCGGACTTTGACTCGGCCACCAAGACCTTTCCTAACTGGATGGAGAATCCGTGGATGAAGGTGGACACGATTGCCGCCGATGAGAGCTTCTCACAGGTGGACCTAGGGGGACGAGTGATGAAGATTAACACCGAGGTGCGCAGTTTTGGGCCTGTCTCCAAGAATGGTTTCTACCTGGCCTTCCAGGACTACGGAGGCTGCATGTCCTTGATTGCCGTCCGCGTCTTCTACCGCAAGTGTCCCCGCGTGATCCAGAACGGTGCTGTCTTCCAAGAAACCCTCTCTGGAGCGGAGAGCACCTCGCTGGTGGCAGCCCGAGGGACGTGCATCCCCAATGCGGAGGAGGTGGATGTGCCAATCAAGCTGTACTGCAATGGGGACGGCGAGTGGCTGGTGCCGATTGGCCGCTGCATGTGCCGGGCAGGCTACGAGTCGGTGGAAAATGGGACTGTCTGCAGAGGTAACTGCTTGCCTTTGGTCTTGTTCCACACCCCACCTCGCTGCAGGGGGGCTGTGCCGGTGGTGGCAGTCAGGATTTGCAGCTGGGTTCTGCATGAGCCAACTGGGAGTGACCTCCTTGAGCAGGGGTGGGAGAACAGCACATGGGTGGACACTGACTCCTTCCCCAGCTCCTCAAGTCCCGCCCCAGGCACGTTACCTTTGGGTCCTCAGAGCCACTGGGTCCAGGGGTGCTGCTCTGTTGCTGGTACCCTTCATGCTCTCTAGATTTTGGAGGAACCCATGTATGTGTTCCATGTGTCCACCAGTGGCCGTGGTGTGTGCCACTGATCTGCAGTTGCCTCTCAAAATACTGGGTTTTTTTCACTTTAGTTTGCACCCCATGCCTTGGTGTGGGCTGAAATGCTTCTGGTGTGAAGGAAGCGTGAGTACAGGCACCCAGACATCACGTGGCAGGAAGGGGCAAGTTGTCTGCAGCGTTTTCCTGGTGAGGTGCAGATGGCACAAGGTGATCACAGGCTGTTAAGGGCTGTTCAGAGCCAGGCTTACCTCTCCTCCTAGTCCCTGAGACCCCTCAGCAGCCAGAGGTCCTCCACCCTTGTACAGATTTCTCCTACCCTTGCATATGTTCTCCTGCCCCTGCAGATGTTCTGCTCCTGCAGATGTTCTGCCCCTGTAGAAGTTCTCCTGCCATTGCAGATGTTTGGAGCAGCTTCATGGAGTGCCTGCTCAGTTCAGCTGAGCACCATGGGTCCAGCATATTCCTGGGATAGTGAGAGTCTCTGCACCACCCTCCCCTGCCCAAACCTAACTCCGTGCTCCTTTGCAGGAGCACATGGAGCTAACTGTCAAGGGGCACTGGAGGGCACAATGAAGGAGCTGCATATCCTCTCTTCTTGCTGTGGGAAGGGGTGGCCAGGTAACACCTAGCAAGCACAGGAAAGGTGCTGGTAGTGGGGAGATAGATACACTGGAGAGGGGGATGAACAGCCTCTGGCCAGGGTGGATTTGGACTCAAGGTTGACAGTACCCTTATAGAGTGTACCACATTCCTGCTGGTGTCTGGGCTGCTCATGCATCAAGTGTTGTGATGTGCTGGGGGTGTTATTTAACACCCATGCCTTGAGCTCCTCCTCACTGAGCCCCTGAACGTCTCTTCCCACCAAGCTTGAGGTGCTTGGGCATCCTCTGGCTGTAGCAGGGATGCTGCTAGGGGTGGGGGCAGCGAGGATGCACTGATGCAGTGCAGCGTGGAAAGGGAGCCTGGCAGAGCCCAGCCCCGAGGGCAGAGGGGTGTTTGACGGTGCCCAGGGAAGCATCCACAGCAGCACCAGAGAGCCAGGATGATTCATGGCAGCTTTTTCATCAGAGGTGCCCGTTCTGGCCCGCAAAGGCCCGGCCCCGCACAGGCCCGGCCCCGCGCAGGCCCAGCCCCGCGCAGTCCTTTGCTCGGATGTCCAGCCACGGAACGGTCCCTTGCCATGCTTGGGGCTCCCAGGAGACATTCTGCAGACCCCAGGCCTGCAGGGGAGCAGGGTGGGGGGTCAGGGTGTGGGGAGTGAGCTGCAGGGAGAAGCCAGCTCTCCTCTTTGTCTGGGCAGCAGCAGGGTTTGGGGAGGTCGGTACCGCAGCAGCTGTTTCTCCAGCTGGTGCTGGTGTGCGCCCGGCCCCCCGTTCCCCACCATCATTCATCACACGGTGGCCAGCGGCCTGCTGCCTCCACGGGCAGCTGGCTCCAGGACTGCCTCCCCTTCCCCTTCCCCTTCCCCTCCACCCTTCTCCTTCCCCTTCCCCTCCTCCTTTCCCTCCCCCTTCCCACACTGGGGCTGGATGGAATGACCCCAGGGCTGTTCCAGTTGGTGACACTACCTCCGTTCCCCCCAGCAGCCCCCAGAAAGGGCAGCATCCCCCTCCTCTCCCAGCCCCTCCGTGCAGGGCTGGGCCAGGGCCCGGTCCCCCTGGCTCGGTTGGGCAGAGAAAGGCCCCTGGTGCCCAGCACAGCCCAGGCCGCCCCGGCTGCACCCCACCGCGGCCGCGTCCCCGTCTCCACGGCGGCGGCAGCAGCGGGTGAGCTCCTGCATGTGGTCAGCAGGCTTTCCCCTGTCTCGAGGGGTGGGAGGGAATCTGGGCCCCTTTCCAGGAGCAAAACAAAAGTAAATCCGAGCTGGCTTCTTGGGAGAAGTGCTCTCCTACGGCTCCGTCGCCTGAGCAGGACGTGGCGGGGAGGGTGGGGGACACGGTTCACTGGTCCTGCCCCGCCAAAGGGTCCCCATGGAGAAAGGCATCCCAGGCAGTGGGGTGGCCCCTTGGTGCAGCTGCACTGGAAGGAGTTGTTCATTCTCTCCTTGAGGCGCTTGGCCGGTGCAGCGCGGGCCCGCCCGTGGTGTGCACAGGGGAGAGCGACGGAGGAACTCGGTGCNCTCCTGCACCACCCCATCCCCATCCCCATCCCCCCCCCTTCACCTTCTCCTGCTCCCTTCCTGCGTCTTTTTTTTCCTCCATCTCCCTGTTCTTTGTCTGCCACGTCCCCCCCTCCTCCCCCGCCCGTCCCTCCCATGCAGCATATTAAGCGCATTTCTCTCTCTGCCTCCCGATTCGTTGGCTCCCCGCGGAACGGCGGAGGCAGAGCTATTGTGCTGCCTGCGGCTCTGTGCTGGACGGTAGATCGCTGCCTGCAAGGAAGGGTCTCTGCCTGCTCGGGGATGGCAGCTGCTGCCTGATGGTCCTGGCTGTTGAACCCTGCGTTCACCTCAAGCTCCTGCCTAGCTTTGGAGGACATCTACCCCTGAGGGCAGCCTCTCCTTTGGTGCACCCATACTGCGACAGGTGTGGGGAGTCCTGGTCTTGTCATGGGAGCAAGGGATGGTTTTGCCCTGCAGAAGCTGATGGTGACGTTTTCCTGCTCTGGTCATCCTTTGGGGTCACAAGCTTTTGCAAGGAGAGGAGCTGGTGATGTGCTGGGAAGAGGAGAAGCTTGGTCAGCTGAGTGGTCCAGGATGCTAGCTGTCTTCTCCAGCTCCGGGTGGAGCCAGGCTGCCCCTGTGAGCAGCTTGGCACTGTCCCTAGCACTGCGTTCCTCCTGCTCCTTCCCCAGGGCACAAAGCCAGGAGGGAGGATGTGGGGGTTCCAACCCAGCTCCAGCACCCATCTTGGTGTCCATCCTATCCAGCCCCACCAACACCACAGCCTAGTTCCACCTCCAATCCAGCTGGATCCACCCTGGTCAGCTCCAGCAGTGACCCAGTCCCAGTGCATCTCTCAAGGGAGAAGCATGACCCCCAGAGCTGTTGCTGCAGTGGGATGGTAGTTGGGACATCCCAGTCTGGGGCTGTGTCGCGCTGGCTGGTGGCTTTTGGTAGGTCTGTGTCCTTGCAGGTGTGTATCCTCCAGGTGGGCTCCATGATGGGCTTCCTTGCCTATGCCTGCATGTTATGCTGAGGTCTGAGGTAGCAGATCCTCCACCACCCCACCGTGTGATGAGGGTGCGGGTGTAGAGGCAGTTGATATGCACATAAACGTGTGTCGAGGACCCAGAGCTGTTCCTCCATCACAGAGGTGTGGTAAGCAGTGGAGGTCTGTTCCAACTTTGCTGTGCTTGGGTCTCAGAGCTGGACAAGCTTGTACTCTGGACTTGGAGGGACTTGTGGCTTTCTGATGTGCTGGAGAAGGGTATGTCCTGTCTTACAGTCACATCCCATAAGTACGTGATGTTTTGAATATAAGAGGCTATTTATGGCTCTGGTAATGCTGGACCCAGCCAATAAATTGTAAGGCCCTAGGGGCAATTATGTTCTTACAGGAAGCATTCCTGGTTGAGCTGGAGCAGATACAGCCAGCCATGATGTAAATGTTTCCAGAGATGGAGAATTGCCCATTGAATGCTTCCAGCGGTCACTTTTGCCTTTTGACCCCGGCTGTGCCTGGCACTCGGTGAACTTCGCCCATCACCACACCTCTGCTTTCCCTGAGCCTGTTCAAGAGTTACTCTTGCCCCCCAGTCCTCTGGTAAGGTTTTTGACTAGTTTTTTTGTCTCTTCCTGGCCCTTGGCACTGCTTTAGCCTTTCTGTTGGCTGATCCACCATCCCAGGTGCATGATGGGCATTTTTGGTCAGATGAGTGCCAGAGGGTTCCCTCTTCCTACATCCCCCGTTGGCTTAACTGTTTTCACAATGGCATTTATCTGGGTGCTTTTCAGGGACCCTTGTCCTTCCTGGTGGGACCAGGAGCAGATGATTGCTGTGGCCTGCGTCCTTGTCCCCAGAGACGTGATTTGACTGAACTGCACATCCCTTGCTTGTGCCCAACTCACCGAGGCATCCAGATCACAGTGTGGATCAGGAACCCATCATCTGCAGTACTTACCATGTACAACTTCCATATCATCAGCTAACTTCACTGGGAGTGCTTTGGGCTTTCTCCTGGGTCATTGATAAATATGTTAAATAGCCTGAGGGCACAAACCAAATTTGTTGGCTGCAGTAGAAACAGACCTGCTCTCTGTGAGAGGTCCTGCAGACCGTAACGGTATCAGCTCGCCAAGTTTTAATGCATTGAATATGTCCCACAGTGTTGGTGGATCTCCTAATGTCTTAATCACAATCTCATGTGTTACCAAGGAAAACGCTTTGCAGAAGTTTGGGTGTGTTGCATTCGTGCTGTTACCTCTCCCAGCCAATCCTGTGACTGCATCAAAGCCCTGTACAAGGCTCCTGTGCCTTAATCTGTTTTCCACCGTCATACCTCGGTGGGTGTTGCTGTAGCACCTTCCCTTAGTCCTTGGCTGACCAGATCCCACAGCCAGCGTGTCCGTGTGGGACTGGTATGGATGTTGCAGTGGCAGTCCTAAAATAGCTGAGCCTGCCTCATTTCCCAAACAGCTTTTTCCTACATCTCTGAAACATCCCACTACTTCATGGTGCGTGGAAGGTGGACATTAACTGACAGCTGCTTCATCAGCCATCTCTTTAAAAACTCTTAGGTAGAGGCTGTCCTGACATGCTGGTGTTTAACTTAGTAGCTGCTATTTAACATCTTGAGTTACTGCTGGAATGGAAAGTATTTCACCATCATCCTATAAGATGGTTACATCACCTGGCATCTTCCCAAGTACAGAACAGGAATTTGTCTGCCTTTTCTACAGGGTTGTTGACAATTTGAATGCTCCCAGCCGGCTGTGGCTCAGTGGCATTGTGGATGCTGCTCTTTGGGCTTCTCCCTCTCCTCCCTTCCCATCTGGGAAGCACAAACACAGCATCTCTCTTCCCACTGCTGGGATTTTCCCCTTTCTGCTTGTTGCAAATGGGGTTAGAGCTCTGGTGGGGACCGCAGCGGCTCGGTGTTAACCACCCTCAGCCTGGAGCTGGGTGCCAGCCTGTCCTCTGCGCACTGCTGGGTGGTATTTGGGGAGCAGAATCAGGGGGGGAGTCCAGCAGGGCAAGGGGGTGTCAGGCGGGGAGGTGGAGGCATTTTTTCCTGGCAGTCCAAAGCCCCAGGAGATGCTCACCTCACAAGGAGGGTCAGAGGCGGTCCAGCAGTGGGGCAGGACATCTGAAGGAGTGAGATGGGTGACTTGCTCCCAGATAGGAAGTGCTGCTTCTGAGGGACTAGACCTCCTTGGCTAAAAGCAGGCAGAGAAACAGGAACTGCTGTTTCATTTTGCTTCAAGACGAGGAATAGTCTCAGACCTTCCACAAAAGTCATTTTCCTGTACAGAAGGAGGTGAGACTTTGCAGGACATGAATGTGATTTTTTAAGAGCAGGAGCGTTGTGAACATGTTGTGAGGACAGGCTGCAGGAGACAACCCAAGAGCACCCACTGAAAGTGTGGAAGGGAACAACATTTTCTCAGTTATTAGTATGGGGAGGTCATGAATCCCTTGGGCTGAAGGAAGGGATTCAGGTCTAGCAGAACCCTCTGGTAGTTTTCTGACAGAAATGATGGCCATCCCCAGGAGTTCTGAGAGACGTGGTGGAGTTTTGTGTTGTAGCTCTCTGCCATGGCTGGTGCTTCCCAGGCCTGTTGCTCCAGCCCTTTCTTCTCTCTAGTCAAAGTCTTCCCCAGCAAAGCTACAGGTAGATGTGGTGTTTTGAGAGGTTTAATAGTTATAGGACTGACAGTTGGACTTGATGATTCCATGAAGGTCTCTGCTCCCTTCCCCCTATGGGGCAATATGCTCCCCATCCTCACCCTGGGTGTTTCACTGCGCTGGGATAGCGAGGTGATGGGAGGAGGTGGGTGAGAGCAGAGCTGGGGAGGGGGTTCTCCACTGGAGAAGGAGTGATGTCCCCTCCACCCCTTCACATGCACTGCCGTGTCCAGGGCACAGGGACGGGAGCCCCGCTGTAGCACAGATGCTTTCATGGAGCTGACAAATACGAAAATCTCCCCCCTGACTTATTTTGACAGATGAAACAGCATTTTGGATCAAACACCACATTCCTGCTCTTGCTACACCCATGTGAGCTGGGAGTAGTGGCTTTGGCAGCATCCCGTGCCGATGCCGGCGGGAGAGCCGTGTTTATTCATTTCTTCCTGCCTTTCCTCTCTTTCCTTCATAGGCATTCCCCCCCCTTTTTTTTTTTCTGAGAAAAGTGGTAAACATTAATAGGATCTGGAATGAATAGCTGGGATCCAGGCCCAGACTTCCAGGATTTTAACTCACTGTTGCCATAAACTAAAGGGAATGTGCTTTTAAGGAATTTTTTTTTTTCATTTGAGACTTTTCTCTAAGTTGGGCCAAAACCAAAAGGTTATTTGGAATGTTTAATTTTGGGATATGCTGATTTAAAGTTAGTGTGATGTCAGATGATCACTCTGTAAGAGCACATTTGTTTTATTTTAGTGGTACATGGTAAAAATCTTGCAGAAAATTTAATCTAGAAGCCATGATGAGCTTAATTAGCTTCAGGGAAACCCTTTATTGTTCGCTATATGACTTAGAAACGTAGTATATCACTGGGAAGGGTACATAAAAGTCGCCATAAAGGTTACAGAATGGAATCCAAGTGTTGTGTAGCTCACATGATGGCTGTGCTTACACAGACTGAGCTTCAGACAGGGTTCAGTTAGGTTTGGCCAAGCAGAGTACACATCTCCACGTTGTGAAGATGTGGGGTTCTGTGACAGTGACCCGCAGCATCCAGCCCTTTGGTGGGCAGGAGTAAGGATGGAGTCGGATGAAGGATGCAGGGGTGTGGTGAGCACCATCAGGAGAGTCTGAGGTGTCCACTCCTTGTCTGCATGTCTCAGCATCTGGGGGCTGTTGTCTAAGAAAAAGTAAAGAAAGGTTTGATGGCTATTAAAAAGTGAAGAGACATGATATCAGGGGCTTGGGGCATGGCCAGGCTGGGCTGCCGAGCGCTGCTGTGCTCTGGGTGGGCTGTGGACACACTGCAAGTACATGTGCAGGCAGATGTCCTGAACCAGCATCCTTGGCTTCCCTCTGAGTGGTGAGCTCCAGCCAGAGCATTCCTCTGGGGCAGCAGCAGCCCAGGGATCGCTGAGCCTTTGCTGGAGTCTGGCAGCTGCCCACCAACATGAGAGTACACGAGAGGCTGGTAGATCACAGGACGGGCAGGTCTTACAGGCTGGGAAGTGGGGAACGTGGTGCAGGTGGTCTTGGGAAGCATCCTCTTATGGGGAGACAGAAAGAGTCATACTGAGCCCGGGAGCTGCCAGGTCGTGCCCAGGAAGGTGACTTGTCTGAACACAACATGCTCCACAGGTAGGTGACTCCTGTGAAGCCTTTCCGGGTCTCTGAAGCAAATTCTTCAAAGATGGAGAACTTTGTTTTGCTTCAGCAGGTTGAAGTGGCTCCTGCCAAGGTGTTGGTATCCTTACAGAGTCCTTGGAGGTAAACTGGGGGTTTGCTCCTTGTGCCAAAAAGTAGAAAAAAACTCTGCCAAAACCCATATCCTGGTATTAGGTGGCCAGCGAAGCTCTTGATGCTCCCCCTCGGCTCTGCCCTGGTGAGGCCTCACTGGGAATAGTGGGTGCAGTTCTGGGCTCCTCGGGTCAGGAGGCTACTGGAGAGGGGACAAAAAGGGAGTATGGAGATGCTGAGGGGACCAGGACATCGCTCTGACAAAGAGAAGCTGAGGGACTTGGGACTTTTTAGCCTGGAGAAGACCAAGGCAGGATCTTAGCAATGCTGATAAATCCTTGAGGGGTGGGGTGGGATCAGGAGGCACCAGGAGGGTCAGTTCAGTGGTGCCCAGGGACAGGACAAGAGGCGCTGGACACAAACTGGACTATAGGAAGTTCCATGTAACCATGAGGAGGAACTTCTTGACTGTGAGGGTGGCAGAGCCCTGGGCCAGGCTGCCCAGAGAGGTTGTGGAGTCTCCTTCTCTGGAGACATTCAAACCTCATGGTCCTGGGCACTGTCCTGTGCAGGCTGCTCAAGGTGATCCTGCTCTGGCCCAAAGGTTGGACTACATGATCTCCAGAGGTCCCTGCCTGCCTGACCGTTCTGTGGCCTGTGGTTCTGGCAGGTGACGGACATGCCTGCTCGGTGAGGTGGGGACCCATTGGAGGGTCGTAGGTTTGGAGTGAGCTGGCTAGATATAGCTCCCATGGCTAGTGGGGGGACATACACGGTGCCTTTTGAGGGAATATCCTGTTCTTCAGTGTTTGGGCACTGACAGTTCAAGGATGACAAGCTCCTACTTGCAGAGTCTTTTTGCACTTTCAGACTGTTGTCACGTTCAGAGCTCACAGAGACCCTGTGTTCAAGCAGACAGTTTTTAAGACTGGAACCAAAGCTACCAATTGCCTTTCAGAACATTGTGATCCCAGGACTAGCACGGTTGTTACACCTGCAGCTGCGGCAGGAGGCAGGAGCGGAGTGAACAGTCAACACACACGTGATAGGGGCTTTGTTCACTTCAAACTATCAGAATGCCCAAACCCTCAAGATTAGCAAGAATTAGAGTGTGTTCTGAAGTGGAGCCCATAAAGCAGAGTAACACGAACGCTTTGCTCCAAGTAGCATTTCTCCCAGCCTGGGTGGCCTTTGAAAAGATCGTAGGGACTTCTGAGACATCTGCAGGAACAGATAATATTGGTCAGGCAGCAAACAGCACACCCCATTAAATGCTTGATCTCTGCCTTTTTACAGTGTTGGCTCTCCAGGAGGCTTTCTGTGGGGATGCTGGAAGGGTCTGTGGAGTGTCAGGGCCATGTTTGCTCTCAGGCATCAGTGGGTGATTTCCATCCTTTCACCTTTCTGCCTGCCCTCACGAGTGCCGTTGTGAGCGCTGCATCCCCCCAGGGCCTGCGGAGAGGATGCTGGGGGCTGGTGCACCCCAGGTATCCACAGGAGTGGAGAATGACAGGGCAGAGGGGGCATGGGACATTGTGGTGTGCCAGACCCATACCTGGGGATTTCTGAGGTGCTGATTTCTCTCTTGGACTGTTTCACTGGAAACCAGCTGGTTTCTCATGATCTCTAGCCCTTTTTCCTTTCCCCTCTCTCGTGTCAGTGACACTTCTCCAGACATCCATATTGCTGTAGCCATGATCCAGAGCATTATTTGGATCAGTCACTCCCCATTCCTCAGCGTTTGGCTTGGGGTGGGGGTAGAGCTGTGACAGAGGAGGTGCTGCCTCAGGCTGCCCAGGCCGCGGGCGCTGGAGCTGCGCTCTCGTGCCCAGCATCGCCCAGAGCCTTCCCCTTGCTGAGGGCACTGAACCTCGTCAGCTTTACTGCAGTGGCAGCGCTGCAGCTGCAGGCCTTGCCCTGCAACAGGCAGGTTAATCCAGAGCCTCTTGGTGTGCATGCTGTCATTTCCAGTCACCTTCCCAAGTACAGTGGTTACGGCACCGACGTCAGCTCAGACACTGATCCAGCCAACGAGGTTGGTGTTTTACGCCCAGTTTACACCCTGGGAGTTGGACCCGTGGCACTGACTCTAGGACAGGGGATGGGGCAGCTGTTGTAGGAGAAATTGTTATCTCAAGATTTCTCAAGCAGTGGCTGGGCAGCCTTGGGACCTGCCCGAGGTCTGCGGTGCTGGAAGCGTCAGGGTGGACCAGTTCAGCCCAGTTACTGGTTACGCTGGGCATTCTGCTGCTTAAAGAGGAAGCCACAGGAGGAACTCGTGTTGCCACCACGAGTATGGTTAATTTGCAAATAGAGTGACAAATCTAAGTGTGTGTATCTTCAGGATACCCTATAATTAGAACTGGTCTTTTTTTTTTCTTCTGGAACCGTTCTGCTGTCTGGCTCAGATGGAAGCGATCCCAGTTTGGTTTTGTTTCTCTTGAATTAGAGGATGGCTGCTCTTTCCAGGTTTTCCCAGGCAAGAATCCGTGTGGAGGGACCTGCCTGACATTCACGGTGGTTCCTCTAGAACAGGCTGAGCCTGGTGTGTGTGTGCTTCACACGCAGCCCTTGCCTGCCCGACATCTGTAATGATTTTGGGTGCATTCAGCCCTTTGCACCTCGGCTGAGGCCGCGTCAGGGATTTGCCAACGTTCAAGAACTGATTTTCTGATGCTTCCAGATGCAGGGCAGACACTGAGCAGGGTGTGGGAAGAGGGGGTCCGTGTGGGAAAGCAGGAAAATCACAGTGTGCTAAGCTGAGCAGAGAGTTCAGACTGGATGCAAGTGAGGGTTTGCCTCTTGGTCCTGCCTGAGCAAGGGTGGCAAGTGCCATGTGTTCTCCTGGCAGCAGAAGTCACCTCCCCGCAGAGCTGGAGCCTGCCACCCCAGCTGCCATGGCCACTGACATGAGGGGTGTCAGAAGGGCTTTGGTGGAGACCAGGAGGAGGTTCCTGAGCTGGGGATGGGGTAGCAGGTCACCTGGGACCACTGCTGCTGTGCCAGCCCAACCGTACTGTGTATGTTTGGCACCTCCTTCTCCTCCCAGCCCCCACCCTGAGATGGGGTTTCCATGGAAACCAGAACCGTGATTTCCTGCATGCTGATGTCCTGGAAGGGCAAAAACAATCACGGGGTGGGGGAGGAAGCAGCGTGTGGTGGACAGTACACCCGCACTGGGGACTATCATCCCTGAGTATGGGGAAGAGGAGTGGAGGGGTGACATTTCGGTACCCTCAGCTTACTCACCACCTCCCAGCATGGCTGGGAGCAAGGGCCAGCCCTGGCAGAGTGCTCCAGGGGAGCAGCACCCACATGCATGGGTGTCTGTGTGGGTGTCTGTCATGGTGTGTGCTCCTGCAGGGCCAAGGGCTGCCTGGCCCAACGTGAGCTTGCAAGGGTGCAGCATCGTGGCAGAGCTCCACAGCAGCCCAGGTTGCTCACTGATGAGTAGAGGTAATTAATTAGCCCAGAAGGAGCTGCAGCAGTGGTGCTTTTGGTGTCTGGTCTGTGGTCTCTGCCCGTGTGCTTCGCAGCTTCCCTGCTGAGGTACCACAGGGTGCGGGTACCACAGTGGGAGGGGCTGATGGGGTAGATCAGCACAGAGGCAAGGCACGAGGCAGGGCAGAGGTGACAACCTGTGACAGAGACACTTGGAGCCAGGTGAAACAGGAGCAGGGTTGCCACCTACTGCGTCCTGGCATGGACACATCTGGCTCAGGTCTAGTGGGAAGCGTGAGACTTGCAGGGGTCCTGGGTCCTTGCTGGGTCCTCCTTGGAGACACGTCTTGAGCCCAGCAGGTGTGTGACATCGCCCTGGCACCGCTGCACCCGCACCCTTGGGCTGACATGCCGATGACCCGGCTTCACACGCCACCTCTGAACCTGCGGTCTGGGTTGTGGCTGTGGCAGCCATGAGTGCTGGAGCTGCTAGCAGACTGGAAATGTCTTTTGTCAAAGCTTGAGATGCCTCCAACCTCCTTTAATTAAAGACAATTACTGCTTTCAGCCCCTCTTCACAGCTCAGCCGGGTTGTTTGCAAACACACAGCTGTGGGAGTCTTTGTGCCCCTCTCCGAGTCCCGCTTCCCTGGAGACACACAGAGGTTTCTTTATTGCCGGCATTGCGGCTAGCGAGCAGCTGAGCAGGAGGAGGGGGCGGCCCCGGGGTGCCTCAAGGTGCAGACTCTGCAAGGCAGCCGGCAGCGACCCTGCCCAGCGCCCCCCGCAGAACCTCCCGCACGGCGAAGCAACCGTGCGGTGCAGCGTGCGGTGCAGCGTGCGGTGCAGCGTGCGGTGCAGCGTGGGCAGTGACCTTTGCTGGGGGCACGGAGGGGAGCAGGGTGGGCTGGCTGAAGTGGAGGTGCTTGGGCTGCAGGGAGGGTGGGTGCTGCCCCAGCACTGGGCAGACAGGGCTGGGGGGCTCTCATTAGCCCTGACTTTGCTCACGCAAAGAGGCTGTTTTGCCTCGCTACGGGAACTGCACCGGACAGGCCAAATATGTGCCCTCAAGATCAAACTGTACTCTGAAAAAAATAACCATCTGAAACTCCTGTAACCAATAATCCCCTTTTCTGTGCTTGAGGCAGCCAAATGGAGCTTAACCAAACTTTCCAAAACAGTCAGGGCTGGCGCATGGACAAGCAGCATCCACTGAAGCCCTCTGGGATGCTGTTTCCAAAAGCACGAGCCCCGGTGCAGCGGTGGTGTGTGGAGCTGTCTCCTAGCCCTGGCTCTCACAGGGATCCAGCCTTGCTCTGCAGCACCGTGCCCAACCCCAGAAGCTGCGGCCAAGGCCGTGGCTTCTCTGTTTTCAGGTGCTAATGGTCTCCTCAGGGAGAGCCCAACAGGCACGACACCCGCTGCCTTGGAAGCCTTTGGTTGTTAAATCGGGGCGGGGGGAGTGGGGGGTGCTGAATGTTGAGTGCTCAGGGGAGCCAAGATCCTTTTTGAGCTGCTAACTGCCTGACACTGCGCTGTCTTCTCAGATTGCTTTTGCAGCTCTGACTCCCTGGCGAGCACTTAGCGCTGGGCTGAGCGTGAAGGGAAACATACCCCTAAAATGGGAAGCCCAGAAGCTCTTTCCCTTGAAACAGCATCTCTGTGGATATCTTTGATCTGTTTTGGGGTGGTTTCTTGTTTCACAGAAGGCTCTTGGAGGCCAGCAGAGAAGTTGGAGCAGCTTCCTAGAACACGTTTAAATGCACTTGCAGGCAATGTGCTGTGGATTTAGCAGAGGTCAGGGCACGGTCAGAAACCCATTGTAGGGACCCAGACCAGGACTTGAGAGACCCCACTGCTGCAGCCATTACATCTGTGGGATGCTGGAGCTCCAGGGAGACAGTCCATAGCCCTTAGTGCAACATCCTGGGATGCTGGGGTTCTGGGGACACAGTCCATGCTCCTTGGTGCAGCATTGCTGCTTTCATGAGAGATGGTGGCTGTCCTTAGCCCATCACCTAGGACACTGCTCACAGACAGCTCAGTAGAGCATGGTGCTTTTGTTTGGCAGTGCCTCCACCTTCTGTTCCAGCTGTTGATGTTAACTTGGCTCACCCAAAGGTAGGTATTTGGGGCTGGACTGTGCTTTAGAAATGGACATCCTCCAATTGATATCCTCTGGGAAATGGTTGGCAGCAGCTTTTAGTGTCTGGTGTCCCCATAACTCCAGTGCAGACCAAGGTACACATCCAGGTGGTGTTTGAGTGAGAATTTCCCAGCTGTTGAGTACGAGTCTGTGTGGGATGGGAAAAAATAACCTTTCCAAAAACACCTGGTCTTTATTGCTTTGCAGATATCTGCACTGGTCAGACAGTGGGAGAAATAAGGGATGAATTTTAAAAAAAGGGATGAGTGGTGATTCCCCCTGTCCTCTGGTGTGCTGTTGGGATTTTCACTGGTAGTAAGTTCTGCAGTTTAATTATGTCCTATGTGAAAGAAATGTGTCCTTGCACACTGTAAGAAATTGCAAGCAGTCTATTCCCATCCATGTCTCCTGTGTTCATGGTGGCTTTATATACCTCCCTGAGTGATCTCCTTTTCAGTGGAAGGTCCTGAGTTGATTGACTCTCCATAGGGAAGCAGCTTTGTATCCCCAATTATTTTTGTCATCTACCTCATGACCTTGTCTGAGGGTGCCCACGACTGCAGGCAGTTCAGAGCGTGGCTCTGTGCAATGGCTTAATAACATTTTTTTTTTTGCACTGGGTTCTTTTCTTAATAATTCCACGTATTTTCTAATTTTTTTTGATGATGGATGAGCTTTGAACTGATGTTTTCAGAGAATTATCTCTAGTGCTGCCGAGATCTCCTCCCTGCATGTTAATAGCTAATTTAGTGCCCATCATTGTATTTGTATAATTAGGGCTCTTTTCCCCCAAGTGCATTAGTTTCCTTTTGTCACCACTGAATTTCATTCGCTGTGTTATTGCCCAGTCACTCAGCACCCTGAGATCTTGCTGTCACTCTTCGTGAGTGGCTCTGGAAAACCCAGCTGATCTGGGTACATCAGGAGGCTCTGCTGTGTCACTTATCACCCCCTGCCCCAGCCTGCAGGTGGGTGCTCAGGGGGGCTTCTTGTTCCAGCATCGCAGTGATCGACATCTGTGGTGCCTGCGGGAATGTGCGTGTTGGCGAGGATGTTATTCATGTGTCACCCTTGGTGGGCCTGAACTCTGAGTGTCTCTAGGAGATGTGTCACAGTGGTGGGATTTTCTGTCTCTGTGGTCCTTTTCTGGACATGCTGAGCTCTGTTCTGGGTCTCAGCATGGTTTCTTCAACCACTGTTAGGTTAGCAGATCCACTTCATGTCTTGGTTTGGGAGGGTCTTTCCCAGGGCTGAGCAACTGGCAGAGGAGGACGGCAACATTGTCCTTGGCTGGAGCTTGGCACAAGGAGATTTCAGTGAGGAGGAGGAGGAGAGAACTCAGTGAAGAAGCACTGGGAAGGGATCTACAGCTACAGCTCTGTGTGGGGAAGTTAAAAAAGTAGGGCCAGGCCCCCAGAAGTGGTGCTGGATCCTGTGCAAAGAGATAGTAACCACAAGCTGGGGGTTGAGAAGCTCAGGAGAAGCTATGAGGAGCAGCTGAGGGAGCTCTGGGGCTGTTGAGTCTGGAGAAAAGGAGGCTGAGGGCCCTCTGCAAGTATCTACAAGTGCAGAGAGGTGGGGTCGGTCTCTTCTCTCAGGTAACAAGTGAGCATGAGAGGAAATGGTCACAAACTGCCCCAGGGGAGATTGAGGTTGGCCATGAGAAGAATTTCCCCCCTGAAAGTGTTGTCAGGCCTTGGAACAGGCTGCCCAGGGCAGTGGTGGAGTCCCCATCCCTGGAGGGATTGAACAGGCCAGTAGATGAGGTGCTGAAGGACATGGTCTAGAGATGGACAAGGCAGGATCAGGCTGGGGCTGGACTTTGTGATCTTGAAGGTCTCTTTGAACCGAAGGGATTCTGTGATCCTCAGGGACTTCCAGGGATTGGCCGCACATGGCTGGGTCTGCTCTGATTGAGGGCTGGGCATAGCTGGACTGTGAGGATGACCCTGGTCTGGAGACCAAAGGTCTCTTCCCACCTGCTCTGCTGGGATGCCATGGTAAAAAATTGCATGCCAGTACCATGGGGTCAGTTGCCTGAGCACCACCCCTGCGCTGGAGATGGACAGCGAAACTTTGGTTTAGTGCTGAAGCAAGCTCGGGGTGGTAGTTTGTCATGGGGGAAGCAGGAGAACCCCACCATGGGTCAGCAGTGCTAAGAGCCAGCCCTGCTGTCACTGCCTCTGTCAGGGAGTGGGAAATCTGCAGAGAAACCCGTGAAGCCAGGAGCAGTGTGGAGGTGTGGGAAGATGTGTCAAGCTGCATCTCTCCCAGACAAGTTAAATGCAATACTTGTGTGTCCTGTGGATTGAGGTCACAGAAATGCCCCCTCATGAACAGATCTAGGCAGGTGGGATGACTCCAGCCTGGGGAGACCCCAGAGCTGCAGGCTCTGACAGCCACCCTGCTGTCAGCAGTTCAAAGGGGATGTGAGAGGTAAACCTGGGGTTGCTTTGGAGAAGCACAACCGTGGTCCTGACAGCGAGAGAAAGTGCCCTTCCACGAGGGACTGGGAGCTCAGCACCTTTAGCTTCTCAGAAAGGCAGATTAAGAGGTAAAATGATTAACAAGAGGAACTACCAGCCTCTGAAGGGCTTTCTAATCTGGAAAGGGAAGGGATAACGAGCAGCAGTAGAGTTAAACTGAAACTAGACAAACTAAAAAACTAGGTGTGTGTTTCTAGGTGATTAACACTAGAGCAAGCTAATGAAATAAGCCTTCTCCACGTTTTGAATATGTAGAACAAGATGGTTTGTTGCTGGGTGTTGGGCTGGAGCTGAGGACCAACCATTGGGCTCAGTGGAGTGCTGAGCCTGGTTGGACCCCGGGGTCCAGAGCCCCTGAATGTGCACAGGGCTGTGGAGTTGGCCCAGGGTGGCCCAACAGATTACAGCAGTGCTGGTGAGAGCGGCAGCTGGACCCTGGTCCCCACAGACAGCACCCACTGAGGGGCCTGTCCCACCCACACTGCCACCAGCCCTTGCTCTCCCATCATGGCCATGGGTGGAGGTGCTGGAGAGGAGGAGGAGGAGGAACATGAAACCTGTGCAGTGGCTGAGGCCAGCAGCTCTTGCAGACAGCAGTTCCTCCCTTTGGTGTCAGCAGTAGGGAGACTCCTCTTCCCCTGCCTCCCAGGTTGCAGAAGAACCTGAAATATAGCGGGTCTCCAGCACAAGGGGAGACCTTACAGCGGCCTTCCAGTCCCTGAAGGGACCTACAGGAAAGCTGGGCAGGACTGTTTGTGTCATATGAAGCGACAGGACGAGGGGTGATGGTTTTAAACTAGAGCAGAGCAGGTTTACATGAGACATCAGGAAGAAGTTCTTCCCCTCTGGGTGGTGAGACCCTGGCCCAGACTGCCCATAGAGGTTGTGGAGGCCTCATCCCTGCAGACATTAAAGATCAGGGTAGATGAAGCTCTGAGCAAGCAGATCTAGGTCAAGGTGTCCCTGCTGTCTGTGGGGATTGGACTAGATGGCCTTTGAAGGTCCCTATCATTCGATGATCCTGAGATTCTCTGTGCCCGCTCGAGTTGGGAAGCCGAAGCCAGAATCCCAGTGCTCTGAGTGCTCCACTTCCCTTTTGCATCAGTGCTTTTTATTTCTTGGTGCACTTCAGCTTTTTCGCCCAAGTTGGAAAAGATCATGCAAATGATTTGCCCCAGGGGATTTCTGGAAGCTGTTTAAGCCACCAAATGTTCCCTTCTCCCCAGCTGTGCCATGCAACTAAGGATGCTTATGAATTTCCCCTTCCCTGAGTGCAGGAAGGGTCTGACAGATGTTAACACACGATCAGCATCTCAGGAGAGAGACATTAAAGCCACACTGGACCCTTCGAAGACACACATTAGTGTCAGAAATTTCTAATCAATCAGCTCAGAGCCTCCTGGGGTCAGAAGACTCTTTGAAACTGAAATGGGGAATGGCTCCTAATGGGTTTTATTTTGATTGCCATAAATTGATTAGCATTAAGATAAACAAGTTTTGTTTCCTTCTGAAAGCTCTAAATATTCTCTGGGGGAAGAGAAGCAGTGGAGACTGATTGCTTCCCATTAGGACATCCTCACTTTGCTCCCACCCATCACCAGTCTGTACCAGAGAGACACTTGTTTCTCCAGAGCTGGCTAAAGGTGTTGGATGTGTCATATAAAGAGGCTTTTGTGGTGCTGGAGTGGGACACAGGTTGGAGCAGGTTTGCTCAGGGAAAACCCTGGCTGGTTTTCCAGGGCTGGCAGGCAGGTGAGTGCTGGCAGTTGGGCTGTGTGTTCTTGGGTGTTTGTTGTTTGGGGATCAAGGGGGGACCTTTTATGGTACCGGTGGCTTAGACTATGGTCCGGCATGGGATGGACCAGAGATGAGATGGGCTCCCTGCACCTCATCTGTGCTCCCTGCGCCCCGTGTGTGCTCCCTGTACACCTGTGTGCTCCCAGTGCCATGGTGTGCACAGCCCCATGTGTTGTCTGTACAACTGGGCTGTTCCCCGCAGCCCCCTGTGAGCCCACCAGCTCCTGTGAGCTCCCTCCACCCCTGCTGTGTGCTCCCTACAACTCATTCCCTGCACCCCGCGTGTGCTCATGCAGCCCTGGGTGGGCTGCACAGCAGTGTGTGCTCCTTGCAGCCCCCCGTGCTCACCACAGCCACACACCACCCTGCCCCCCCAGCCTGCCTGTGAGCTCCCTGTGTGCCGTGTGTGCTGCAGCCCGGCTGTGCTCCATGTAGCTCCCTGCAGTGGGTGCATGCGGTGCACAGTCCCCCGTATGCGCTTGCCGCCCTGTGTGTTCTCCCTGCAGCCTTTGACGTGCTCCCCGCAGCCGCTCGCACCCTGTAGAGCCCGGTGCGCGATGCCTCAGCCCCACCCGTGGGGGTGTGAGCCCCATATGTGCCCCCCCTTTCAGCCTGTGTGCAGTCCCCGCAGCCGTCATGCTCTGTGCACGGCCCCCGCGCGCTCCCCGTGTGCTGGTGGGCCCTGTGTGTCTCAGTACCGCTCGTCTGCGCCTGCTGCAGCCCTGACGTCCCTCTGTGTGCTCCCCATGGCCTCTGCTGCAGCCCTGACGTCCCTCTGTGTGCTCCCCATGACCTCTGCTGCAGCCCTGACGTCCCTCTGTGTGCTCCCCATGGCCTCTGCTGCAGCCCTGACGTCCCTCTGTGTGCTCCCCACGGCCTGCATGTGCTTCGTGCACCCCACGTGCTCCCTGCCCCCCCGTGTGTGCGCGCCCCAGAACACTGCACGTGCTCCACAGCCCCTCTTTGGGATACCCTGGGTGGGCTTTCTGT
>VXBZ01002445.1:15408-33310 GCA_013399135.1 Heliornis fulica | reverse complement strand
CTCTCAGGCACTCCCTGCAGCACCCAAACGCTCCCTACAGCACCCACATGCTCCCTGCAGCTCCCATGCACTCCCTGCAATTCCCCCTTGCTCCCTGCAGCACCCATACACTCCCTGCAGCCCGTGTTCCCGCTTGCACAGTCCTGCTCCCAGCACCCACCGCTCTCTCCCTGCATCACCCCCACGCTCTGTGCAGCCCCTGTCTTCTCCCAGCAGCCGCCGTACGTGGTCCCCACAACCCCAGGAGCATCACGTGTGGTACCTGCAGCCCCACGTGGGTCCCTGCAGCCGGTGGGTCCTGCTCCAGCCCCTGTGCTCCCCACAGCTCTCTGTGTGCTCTGGGCCTCCCGAGGGACAACCAGAGGCTCTTGGGGAAGTCACCCTGAGGAGCTCAGTGGATTTCCTTCCTTTCACTTTTTTCTCTCCAGAGTCCTCCAGCCTTCTTTTTCATGTGCTGGCTCTGTGCACCATGGTGGGATGGATGTGTGTCCAAACACGAGCAGCAAAGCTCGTGAAGGGTCTGGAGCACAAGTCTGAGGGGAGCAGGCAAAGGAACTGGCATTGCTTAGTCTGGAAGAGGCTGAGGGGAGACCTGGTCGTTCTTCAGAGCGACCTGAAGGAGGTTGTGG
Organism: Heliornis fulica; assembly: GCA_013399135.1. NCBI lineage: Eukaryota > Metazoa > Chordata > Aves > Gruiformes > Heliornithidae > Heliornis > Heliornis fulica. Next base: position 32,681 of record VXBZ01002445.1, on the reverse strand, counting down.
TGGGTGGCGAGGGTGTGTTGGCCTCTTCTCCTGAGTAACAATGAACAGGACAAGAGGAAATGGCCTCAGGTTGTGTTAGGGCAGGTTTGGATTGGGTGTCAGGAAAAATGTCTTCACTGAGAGGGTTGTCAGTCACTGAAACAGGCTGCTCAAGGAAGCAGTCGAGTCACCGTCCATGGAGGGGATGTGTGTATGTGCACAAGAACGTGAGTTGATTTTTGTTTTGACAGTGCTGGGTTAAGGGTTGGACTCAATGATCTTTCCCAGCCTTATGGTTGGGACCAACCAGCGCTTCCAGTGGTCTTTCCCAACGTTACTGATTCTGTGATCCTATGATTGTATCTCTTGGTACCTTTTCAAGGCCAAGGAAGAGGCTCAACAAGGATGTTCTGTCTTGTGGAAGTCAGGTGGCAGTTTTAGTGTGGGTGCTCAGCACTGATTGGCTCAAAGCATGGTGTCCTGTAGCAAGGGACACAGTGGATGGTCACATGCAGTGCTGTAGTGTCGTGCTGCTCATGGGGTGGGTGACCTCCTGGCTGTTGGTGGCTCTAATGGTTCCCCAAATTGCTGGTGGCAGTGGATGTGCTGGGTGGTGGCGAAGATCACACTGCTGGTGGTGGTGAGGGTCTTGCTGGTGGTGGTTGGTGATGGTGTCTGCAGGGAGACGATGGAAGGCTGAGTGTAGCCTCCAAGGAGGTGGCTGAGTGGTGCTGAGTGCTGTGCTGTGCATGAGGCCCAGGAGATCGACAGTTCATATTTCCATACTGAACAGGGAGCTGAAATTAATGAACAGCTAATTAACATTGCAGGGCTTGATGGTTGCAGTGTCAGCGTCCCTAATTAGTCTCACACTAATCTGCTTTAATTAACTGTCCCTGTTGCGGTTTTAATTTAATTTTCAGCTCTAGACTAGAGATCAGTCCTGTGAGCATCTGGGTTCCAGTACCATGGCACTGTCTGTACTGGGATGGACTGGCAGGGCATCAGTGGCCACCCTAGCTCAGAGGAGAAGCACGACTGCAGTGCACCCCCAGCCTGTGGTGTCATTGAATGATAGTATATGTTAGATGGGAAGGGACCTTCAAGGACATCTAGTCCAACCTCCTGCAGCGAGCAGGGACACCTTGAACTAGATCTGGTTGTTCAGAGCTTCATCCACCCTGATTTTGAAGGTCTCCAGGGATGAGGCCTCCACAACCTCTCTGGACAACCTGGGCCAGGGTGTCACGAACCTCAAGAGTGATGAACTTCTTCCTGATGTCTCATGTAAACCTGCTCTGCTCTAATTTAAAACCATTGCTCTTACAAACAATCCTGCCCAGCTTTGCTGTAGGTCCCTTCAGGGACTGGAAAGCTGCTGTAAGGTCTCCCCTGAGCTTTCTCTTCTCCATGCTGAACAAGCCCAACTCTCTCAGCCTGTCCTCATAGTAGAGGTGCTCCATCCCTCAGATCATCCTTGTGGCCTCTTCTGGACCTGCTCCAAGAGGTCCATGTCCTTCTTGTGCTGAGGGCTCCAGAGCAGGATACAGTTGGGGTCTCACCAGAGCAGAGCAGAGGGGGACAATGACCTCTTTCTATCTGCTGGCCACATGTCTGTTGGTGCAACCCAAGATGCAGTTGACTTTCTGGGCTGCAAGTGCACATTGTTGGCTTCTGCCCAGCTTTTTGTTCACCAGTACCCCAAGTCTGCTCTCCATCACATCAGAGATTAGTAGCCACCCCTGCAGCCCCAGCCCTGTGGTCCCCAGGCAGGTGTCCACCTCCAGGACAGCTCTGGTGGTTGGACAGGGGCCTGCAGATAACGCAGAAAGAGCTGCTCCCCCTTGCTCTTTCCTACTGCTGCTTTGCTTGCGTCAGCCATGTTTGGTGGCATCACAACCTGTTGTCCCTTCCCCACAGCATGTGGGGTTGTCCACAATGCTGTGTGGGTTTGCTGTTTGCTGCACTGTGTTGTGCAAGACCCCCTTGTGAAGGGGACACAAGAAGCTGTTGCTTGGCCAACAGGGTTGGAGGGCCTCATGCCTCTGGGTACCTCTTCACTTGGCTTCAGGTGTTTCCATACCAGCAGCTCTCTGCAGAGTAGAAACTTTCATTCTCATCACTTGTTTTGGTACCTCCTTCTGCCCAGGAGCTCCCCTGCCTGCACCTTGTGTTAGGCCCAGCAGAGACCTGAGAGCTGGGCAGCAGGGCCAGCAGCAGAGCCCTGGGGACTGGCACGGGAGGAGGGTGGGCTCCAGGTCCAGCTGTGGTGAGAGTGAGGTTTGCTGAGATCCTTGTGTGGGAGGATGGGCAGAGAACAAACTGGGGGGATGCTTAATGATGGTTTCCCACGGGAGCAGATGAAACCACAGGAATAAAAGCAGCAGGCAGAGTTACCCCAGAGAGAGAAGAAGTCCTCAGGCAGGAAAGGCTTTAGCATCCTCCTGGTGCTGTGAGGGGGTTGCATTTAGTGACAGCAGAGCTCAAGAGGGTCTGGTTGTCCCTTCGTCCTGCCCAGCCGGGCGCTGCCTGGTCAGCCAGCTGCACTCTGCATGCCCTTACATGGCCCGTCCCTGGAATCCCAGGGTGCATTGCAGGTGGAGCCAGAAGGAGCAGGAGAGGAGAAGACACAGACCTCACCTCGAGGAGCGCGGCAGCTTGAAGTTTACCCAGGCAGCCCTCAACAACAGAGCGGTTCCTTGCCAGCATCCCCCGCTTGGACCAAAGCTGCAGACATGTGGGAGTGTGAAGGTTGGGGTCCTGCACTCCACTGGTGGGGCTTGCAGTGGGGTGTGGGACACCCCCCCGTGCTCCAGCCCCGCTCCGCTTTCCCGTCTCCGCTCCGGCGCCGTGTCCTTCGTCAGGCAGAGCGCGGATCTTCTCAGACATGAGCGAATCCCCGTGGGACCCTCTCGGGGGCCCTGTTAATCTGTAAGAGCAAGCGGGGTCTTTAGAGTGGGAGTTGCTGCTTGGCAGAGTCCCAGGGAGCTGCACAGTGCTGGGCTTGGCTTGGCCCATCTGGATTAGCGGGGCTCTGCCATCTGTCCTGCTCCCAGCCTTGGCTGGAACAGCTCCAGGCACCTCCTGCTTGGAAGAAAACCCTTCTCTGACCACAGCCCCAGCTCTGAATAACCCAGCTGCTCTCACTTGGGGAGGGAGGTTGCCTTCTCTGTCTCCTGCAGGTGGAGGAAACCCTTGTGTCAGCTGCAGCCGTGCTGTGGCTGTTGGGAGGCAGGGAGGCAGTGAAGGTCTCTGGGGAAGGACTTTTGGGACCCCTTGCAGCCTCGGTGCTTGGGCCTGAATCTATCTCCAATTTTATATGGTTGCTGAGGGACCAGGAATTTGGTGGTTGGATCCACATGTGACATCACCTCCATGTCTGACCCAACATGTTGAGTACTTCCTGCCCCTGCATCCCACTGATGCTCATTCCTGCAGCTTCATGCCAGGCTGCTGCGCTTGGCCAGTTCTCTCCAGAAGCCTCTTTACTTCTCACTGAAGGAGACTCCAGAACCTCTGTGGGCACCCTGTCCCAGGGCTCACAGGGAAGAAGTTTTCCCTTAGGTTTCCCAGGTTGATCTCGGGCGAGGCTGTGAGTGTGCAGCAGTCTGGATGTTCAGTGCAGGTCCTGGGCACAGGGCCCCTGAATGAGGTGGCAGTGCTGGCAAGGGACACCCGTGCCACACAGCCATCAGCTGTTTCCAGAAAGTCTTATCAGACAGGGGGAAGGTGAGATTCTGTAGAGAGGCTTCATTTGCCTTGCCTGTGTCACTCTTCCTGTGGTGGGTCTCTCAGGGATAGCCTGTGGGTGCATGACCACCACACCCTCTGGAGGAAGCCAGCGACTCCCAAGTCCTGCATCTGCCGTGGGTGTCGGGACGGTGGCATGTTGGTGGCATGTGGTTCTGTGCCACAGATGCCAGGAACACACACACATCCACACACAGAGCCTGGGGGCTGGGGAGGGGGCACCCCACTACCTTTATTGCTGCAGTCTGCAGGGTTTCTAGCGCTCCAGCCAGCATGCTTACAACCCCTCTGCGTGTCCTCTCCTCGGCAGTGCTGGGCTGGCAGGACATGCTCTGAGGTCATGCTGCACACAGGCAGACCATGCCAGAGAGGACCACTGCAGACACAGACACTGGCACTCTCGCTGTGCCCACTCTAGGGTAGGAGAGCTGGCTCAGGGTCAGTCTTGCTGTCCCAACCGCCCATTTCCAACCCTGGCTTAGAGGTGATGTTGGGCCTGTGGGGATGGACCTCCCAAGAGGCTGGCTGTGGGTGCTCCCCTCCTCTGGAGCAGGGAGTTTCAGAGGAACCCTGGTTTTTTGAACGAGGTGACTAGAGGCACAGCGAGTTCAGTCGGGTTAGATTTTAGTTTCTTCTCTCAGTTCCCTTTGCAGGCCCAAACCCCGGCTGCTGCGGCAGCTTATGACCCAGTTAGTCTGCTCCAGCTCAGGGTGTTGGGGAAACCCCGAAGGTGTTGGAGGGCCAGAAGTGCTTCTTGGGACGTGAGTGAATTGGAGGTGGCAGGGACAGATGGGCACCCCAAACAGAGCTGGAGTGTCAGACTGGCGCCGCGGCCCCTGAGATGTGTGTGGTGACAGCGCCAGAGGACTCGGTGCTGGGGAGGGGAGCTGTCGCTTTCACACCTCATTGGTTTAGCAAAGCCCATGAATTTGAGCAAAGTAAAAAGTGAGTTTTCTGCCCAGGCTGCTCCTACAAAGGCATGCCTGACCTTTGCATGCCTGATGAGAGTGGCTCTTTCTTGCCTTCAGGCCGATGTGTTTGCATGACCCTGTTCACTGTGCTCGTACCCCCACAGCCAAGAAGCAGTGGTCCATTGAGAAGGGATCAGGCTGTGCATCCAGAAGGTCTAGAACTGGAAGGTCTGTTGGTGATGGGCAGTTGGAATGTGTGTCAGTGCCTTGGAAAAGGTGGTCACTGTCTCCAAGGACATAGATCCCAGGACCTCTGAGCCCTTCTTGCATTACTTGACCTCCCTCATGGTGCAAAATGCTTTCCTTGTGTCCTGCTGAACTTTACCCTGAGCCACCTTGAGCATTGTCCTGCCTCTGAGGGCCTGGCTCCATCTTTCTTACACCTTCTCACAAGCCACTGAGGGCAGCAGTAAGGTCTGTCCTTTGCCTGCTCTTCTCCAGGCTCCTGTCCAGCCCTCAGCCCACCATGTGCTCCGGCCCCTGGCCACCCCAGGGGCTTTTTATGCTCCAGCATCTTCCTTGCGCTGGCGCAGTCTCCACTCCTGTGCAGAGTGCAGATCTCATGAGTGCTGGAGCTCTTGGGACCTTGTTCTGCAGTTCCTAACAACATAAGCAGACCTCAGGGCGTTGGGGAAGGCGGAGGTGGACAGTGTGCAGCTGCCCTGGGCAGTATGTGACCTCCCCTCCCACACGGTGCCGCCTGCCCGCAGCTTCTCCGCTCACTGCAGGCTGGGAAGGAAAGTTGCTGTGCAGCTACACCCCCAGTGGTTCAAACCACCATAAGTAACCATTTTTAATCAGCCCTTATGCCAGCTCCACTCAGCACCTACTGCTGACAAAGAACAATGTTGTCATCTGGAAAGCGGCTGCTGGCACTCCACCAGCTGGCCAGTTCTAAACTTGTCTAAACTGGGCGCGAAGCAGAGTTAAAATGTAAAGACTGAACATGCCCACGCTGAGTTTTCCTGGCCACCCCCACCTGGAGAAGCTGCTTGTGCCCTGGAAAGGGTCCCCTGTGACCTGCACCTGGAGGGGTCTGTGGAGTGTCTGCTGGGGATGGAGAGGATGCACGGGAGGTGCTGGACCTCGGACTGGTCCTCACACTATGGCAAGTCTGGGCAGAGCAGCTGGGGGGTGATGTCCATCAACACTCATGTGCATGGGCTTCTGGTGGGGATGTCCTTCAGAGAGCTGGTCTCAACATCTGTGTTCCTGACCCTGAAACCTGTTCCTCCAGCACCTGGGGTACGGGAGCTGGATTGAGACAGGTGAAAGCATTGGGCAGCCTCAGATGCACTGGGAGTCCCCTGAGGTGGAGGCACAAGTCCTCTCAGGAGCCTGGTCCTGGCTCTGCTTGTACTTGGAGACCAACAGACATCCCATGGTCCCTGTCTGCTCTGGTCCCTGCCTCGGTGTCTGGCCTTGGTGGACACACATGCCTGTCCCCAGCAGCCCCACGATGCTGGAGGAGTGGGCACCAGGACCAGGAGAGCTGTGAAGACACTGGAAGGTCTCTTGCCCAGGGACAGCTTTTTTTTTTTTTTTACTTTCATGTTTCCTTTGGGTTTAAAGCCACTCTCAGGCTCAAAACAGGGAATGTTTGTCAAGTTTATGAGGGCTTTTAGAGAGTACATCCTATCCCTTCTTTTACAGGGCTGAGATAAGATTATCTTTGGTTTAACACCAATTAAAGCAGGAAGGGTTTATAGGATTAGGGATTTTCCATCAGTGCCACTTTGATGTCATCACTTGCTTGGTTTGCTCCTTCTCCTGCGTGTAAATGTTGGGAGCTGTTCCTGCAATGGTTAACATACCCGCTCCAGAGGCAGGGTCTCCCAGGCAGCAGCTTTGGGAAACATTTAAACAAGACCAAACAAAGTAAGAAAATGTGAAAGTCCTGAATTCTTCTGGAAACCACTTGCAGAAAACTGGCTTACCGTGCAAACAACCACCCCTTCAGCTTCAAGTGCTGCAGTGTTTACATCTACTGAAAAAGAACATGCTTCTTGCCTGGAAAGCATTTTTAAAAACACCAGAATAAAAGAAATTATTATATTATAAGGGATATAAACCAGAAAGAACAAAACCCTGCAGTGTTTCGGTCAGAGGCTGGAAGAAACATCAGTCCATCCTCTGTACCAGAAGAAAATGAGAGGCTGGGTAAGGACAGCGTGACATTCGGTCTCTGTGTGACTCTCCATGGAAGCAACCCGGTGGCCCAGCACCTTGGCTGGTGTAGGTGGTGTCATCTCATGTGAGGTGTCCCCAGGCTGTTTTCCAGCACCTGAAACTAAGGTCCTTAGGTGTGTGGCGAGGTGCTGAGACAAGGGTTTGGTGTCAAAACGGTGCAGGCATTGGTGGTAGCATCCTGGTCATCTTGAGTGCTGGGACTGCTCCTTCCCTGTCAGTGCCTGACATTCCTGGGGTGGTGTTTGGGATGCTCCAGGAGAGCACTGCTGACCCTGGTCTTGGAGATGCATCCTGGGGTGGAGCTCCTCAAGCTCTTTGGGCATCTGCAGGAGCAAGGAGTCCAAAGCATCTGCTGCCACCAGAGCTCCTGACCTATGAACTCACCATTGGCATCCAGCTGCACCCAGGGGTGCTGGCCCCTGGCTGTGAGCCCTACCTGGGGCTGCAGCCCCTTGGCCATGATGATCATGCAGCTCTGTATCCTTTGGAGGGGAATCACTGAGCAGTTCTACCAGGAGAAATGCTGGATGACAGCCCTGGTCAGCTGGACTCTGGGCATGGAGGTAGCACCCCAGATCCCCATGCTTGGGTGGCACCCCAGATCCTCTCTTGAGCTGTTTCTCTTTAAGAGCCCCGTGGTGGCTTGCAGGGGCTGAACTGGGCTGACTGGGCAGGTAACGAATTCCACACGTTCCTCCCGGCAGCCCAGTGCCGTCAGGGCTGATGGATTTGCTGCCCAGGGCGGGTTGGCAGGGTGGGCTTGCAGGTGTGTGTGTCCCCAGGGATGGCAGTCCCAGCAGATGCTGAGGGGTGCTGGTGGGGAGATGACCTTGTGAACTCCATGGGAGGGGTTTGCTGGCAAACCCCCAGCACGGAGCCTGTCTCAGGGGAGGGCTCAGCTGTGCTGCTGTGGGGTTTAAGGGGTGCTCCAGAGTTCGAGAGGGCTGCTCCCTGCAGAAGGTGGTCCCAGTTAGCAGGCTGGGGATGCTGCTGCAGGACTGTTGCTGCCTGGCTCTGGCCCTGGCTGTGCTGCAGAGCTGATGTGTTTTTGTGTGATTGGTTTGTCCCGTGGTGTCCAAAAGGCCGAATCCTGGGTCCATGTGGTTTTCCTGCTCTTCAGATCTTGTTTGGGCTGGGCTGCAGAGAGCCTGGCTGGAAGGTTGGGGACCATTGGTCCATCACAGGACTTTCCAGCATGGCGTTTTTGGGGAGCTCCCAAAACAGGCAGCACCCTGACCTGCCCAGTCACTTGGTGAGACCCCCAGCACTGTAGTGGAAATGGTGAGGGACGGTGGTGGGACACAGAGCGGTGGCATGCAGCCTGGAAGTCCTTGCCAGGGGTGTTGCCTGAAGAAGCCCTGGGAGGCTGGGAAATGCCTGGGATGTTGGGATGCCTGGAGGCATCCAAAGCTGGGAGGCAGATGAGGCTTCTCTGGGAGCTCTGGTTCGGGGGTGGGTTCTGGAGTCCTGTGCCTCCAGCTGTCACACCAGGCTGGAGCCTGTGTGCTGGGGAGATGACGTGACCCAGATGACCTCCTTGAGTTCTGGTGACGTGCAGGATGCTGGCCCTGTCAGTGGTGTGGGGACCTACCAAAGAGCTGCTGACAGTGGGAGGATGCTCTGCAGGCCTGTGCCGTCTGCTTCTGTTCCTGTCCTGTGGAGAACAAGGGGAACACTCGTATTGTGGCTTGGTCCTTTCTTGACAGCTCTTTAATCCACATCACAGAAGTCAGCTGAGCACCACGTTCCCCTTCAGTTAATCTCATTTAACCCCGTTTTCCCTTCTGTATTTCTATCCTGTGCTCTCCAAGTGCTGTCAGAGTTGTTGGCAGTGACAGCACCTGGCAGTGGGATTAATTGCTTGTCTCTAATATGACGTACCAGTGTAGGCTGCTAATTAAATTTATCAGAAGGGAAAGCAGAGGACCTGTGAGGCTCCAGGAAGGGGCACAGAGAGCTGGCACCTTGAGCTCCAAGGTCCTCTCTTCCTCAGAGCTAGCAGCCAGCTCCAATGCCAAGTTCATGAGGTTTGTATGGTGCCCTGCACAGCAGCCCTGCAGGCAGGATGGAGCTCTCTGCCCCCGAGTGTCCATCTGGAGAGGCCATAGCTGACGTGTGAGCAGATCCAGGGCAGTGAGCAGCACTGCTGCTTTGGGCTGTCCAGAGGCCAGCCTTTGGCCCAGGTGACAGACACCGTCAGGTGAGTGTGCCCGGTGAGGGATGTGAACAGGAACAGGCAGAGAATCAGCAACTTCTGCAGGTGAGACAAAATGAGACCAGTTGGCCTGGAGAGCTGAAGCCAGGTGGCATGGTGAGAGGGCAGAGTATGGGAAAGTAACAGTGTCATTGCAACACCCACCTCATCTTGCTGGGTGGTGTTCACAGTTGGTGAACAGAAAATAGTGCAAATTTAGGGCTGGTTGGACATAGCAATCTTCTGCACAGACATCATAAATACTGACACCCTGTGAGCAGTAAAGACCTGGAAGGGTGGTGGAGGAGGCTCTGGGATCTGGGGTCCTTGCAACAGGGTTGCCTCAGCATTACCTCAAGGCAGCCTCTGCATTTGGCTGAATCTCCCCCAGGGAAGGAGATCCACATCCCCCAACTACTGCCCCACCCCCAACCTGTCCCAAGGCTGCAGCATCCTTTGGAGAAGGAGCTTTTCCTAATGCCCAGTGTGAACTTGTGGTCCTTGTCTCTTGTTACAGACTCTGCCACCCTGAGAAGTGTTTGGGTCTGACTTCTTTGCATCTGCCCCCCAATAGCTGCAACTGCAGTTAAACCCTCACTTTACCCCACCCAACCCATCCCAGCTCTTTCCACTTCTCCTGACATGCCCTGTGCCCTGGGCTGGCCATAGCAGTGACTTTCCACTGGACTCTCCTGTCTCTCCATGTCCTCCTTGAACTGGGCAACCCCACCTACCTCTGGCAGCATCCCGTATGCCTGGCAGGAGATATCACCTGGGTGCTGGGATGCCAGTGGGAGTGGGGAGTGCCATGGAAGAGGAGGGAGGCAGCACTGGGGATGCTGACTTGGGGCTGGGGTAAACCTGCATGCCCCCTGCCCCCGTCCCTGAGGGAGAGGAGAGGCAGCTGGGGGATGAGGCTGGGGCTTCAGACTCTTGGTGGATGTGGCTCCCTGTGTCTCATCACCCATTAGCAGCACCTTGCTTAGTGGGGGAGTCTGGCTGCCAGGGGGAGTGGAAAGCCAGGCAAAGGGGGCTGAGAGCACCCGTCCTCAGGGCCCTGAGCACACCCTGGAGGTGCTGCTTTGGGAATGTTCATTGCCAGGGAAAGCTCATTACCCTGAGCTGTTTGCAGAAGTGCTCTGGGGTGGGCTTGGACAGTCAGGGCAGTTCTTGATACAGAGGAGCCTGTTTGGAGCCTGCTCAGTTCTTGCTGGACTAATTAAAAGGTTAGTTAGAGAGGGGCAGTGGGGCACAGGGCTAGCAAGCATGGAACCCCTCTGCATCCCTCTTGCACTTGTCCTTCAGCCTGGGCCCAGAGGCCTTTCTCTGTGAGCCATGTGCCAGCACTGCAGAGGGGCCTCTCGATGGGACACAAGGCCCTGCGGTGCCGTTCTGGTGTCCTGTCACTACTATGGACCCTCGGCAGACCCGCTGCTGACACCGAGCTGTACCCGAGGGACACAGGGAGGCAATTAAAGGTCCATATGCTTCACATGAACCCTCATTAGCTTCCTCCAATCGATTCTGGAGATGAGGAAACCCACCACGGGGGCAACCACCTCTGTCTGCTTCCCTTTTGTGATGGGAGCAGAGCCACTGTCATGGTAATCACCCTCCTGGGATGAAGGATGCTCCAATAAAGGAGAAATTTGTGTGCTTGCGCTGGCTTCCCTCTTTCCAAGCAGGAGTTTCTCGGGATGCTCTGCCCCTGCCATCATTAAAAGCCACAGGGGAAGCAGCATGTCCCAAAGCTGCTGGGATGGAAAACTGGGGTGTCTGCGTGTCTTCGGACAAGTGGTGAGCAGATCCGTGCTGCTAGAGCAGGAGGGGCTTCAAGCAACCCCTGTGTGAAGATTTCAGTTTTGACTTGCTGTTTACCCTGGAAATGAGATATTGAGTGGATTCCAAATTAAAAGCTGTTTTCTCACCCAAAGGAATACCTGGAGGGAGCAAACCAGTTTTGAACACAAAGTTTATTTTAGCTCTGGAAGTCATCATTATTTGAGGGGAAAAAATAAGGGGCTTTGTATCAAGTTTCAGTGATTTTTGTGTCTTTCGGTGTAGTTTCAGAACATTTCTCTTTTAAGTAGTTGTGACTTTTGGGGATTATTTTATCCTGTGTCAGTGTGTGTGACCTCCTGGGGAGGAGGAAAGTTGCCAAGACTTGTGGCCACGTGCATCCCAGTTTGGTCTTTTTGGTGAATGATCTTTCAGTTCCTGTTTTTGCCCCGTTCTAAGTGGCACACACAAAAGTTTTAATTGCAGCTGCTGGCCAGTGCCAGGCCAAACCCAGGGAATGTTTCTTGTCTCTCAGGGCTGGCAGCATGGGTGTTTTGTCTGAGGTATCTCTTGTCTTGATGCAGAAGAAGCCTTACAGGAAAACTAGTTTTTAAAATAAGGCTTTAGGGAAGGTTGAGGGACACCCATGTCTTAAAGCATCTTTGATCCAGTGACCCTGTATCTCAACCTGGATGTCAGACTGGGGAAATTTTGTGTGTTGGTCTTACTGTGTTTCAAAAATTGATGTTGGTCTGGGGACCTGTTGTCATTTCAGCTACAGAACCACCATCACTTCTCTGTACTGGAGAGCTGTGAAGCCATCAGCTCTCCCAACAGCGTAGCACTGAGATCATGCCTTGGTTTGTACCAAGGGACATGATGGGAATAGGGTCAGAAATGGAGTAAATGTGTGGGGGACAGGATGGAGAGCGTGGAAAGATGTGGGAACATGAGGAGGAACCAAATTTTCAGCAGATCATTTGACTGTAGGAGGCAGGAGGGACTTTGCAAGCAGGAAGCCTGGTGATATTTCTCTGTGGAGCTTTTCTCATTGGAAACTCCAGTTAATTTTGAAGAAAGGGAGATGAAAACTGAAAAAAAAAGCAACTCTTTTTTTTTCCCTGAAGAAAAAAAATCTCCTTCTCAGTAATAGCTCTTGCTGTCAGCAGCTTCGAGTGTGGTTTTTTCCCAGGCTGTATTTTGCTCTGCCTCATTCCTGAAAGCCTTGGCAGCAAACTGAGGTAGGGGTTTGTTTGACTCATTCCCATGTAGAAGCCACCTGCCACCCCCAGGCTCCTTGTGACGCACAAGCCATTTCCAGTGGCCCAAGGTCACAACTGGGAGTGCTCACCGTGAGCCACGCTGGTGACTACTGGGAGCCCAGCTTTACCTTTGGCATTGGTGATCCCCTGACTCAGAAGGGACTTGCTGGTGCTTAAAGCTTGGCAAAGATATTTTTAGCCACTTGTGCCATATCTGTTAATACTGAATTTCACACTTTGGCCCAGCATTCACCACCCATCTGCTGTAGGCACCATGCACCCCCTGTGCCACCTTCACCCACCCTGCCTGGCTGTACGTTCATGTTGCTAATGGAGAATGTTCTTCATCTGAGCCCTTGGGGGGTGGGGTGATAGACCCCTGGAGATGCTGCTGCTGGTTGTGGCAGACATGGCTCTTTACTTGAGACACTGAGAAGGGAAGACAAGGACTGGCTGTAGGGAGCAGTGAAAAGACCTTCTGAGATGGTGTGACTGGGGAACGAGAAGGCACTTGGATTCACTGGGCTCGATGTGATGCAGTTGTGAGGAAACAGCCCCCAACTCACAGATGATGATGATGATGATGATGATGATCACAGAGATAGGCTGTGAGTTAGTGTGAGACCCTGGGACTATACTGGTACATTGAGCCTTGGAAAAGGTGGGCTGAGTGTTCATTGCCAGCGTGAGGTTGCACCAAGTGAAGTGGCAGCTCCACAGGGGAGGGCAGCAGTGTCTCCGTGCAGCGCGCAGCCGCGCCACAGGGCTCTGTGCTGCAGGATAAAGTGGGTGCAGAATGATTACATGGAATAAAAAAAAAATAATGGGTAACATAGTGGGAGTTCATTGTGAAGAGCCTGCCTCTTAGAAAGTCCTTGAGCTATAAATTACTGGAGGGTGGGCAGGTCCTGCGGGCAGGGTGTGTGCCTGGCTCACGCCTGACTCCTTGGGTGGCCGCAGCTGGGCGAGGATTCTGCTGGCTGTGATCTGGCGCTACAGCCACTCACGTCTTTGTACGTGGCAGTGGGGACAAACCCCTAAGATCCCCTGAGTGTTCTGAGCTTGTAGCAGAGGAGTTGGGGGTGAGGTGTCTGCGTGGGGACCCCATCTTACAGGCAGCGCAAGCGGCAGCACCTGCCCCCTCCGAGCCTTCAGCCAGCTGCTGCTTCTCCACTTTGTTTACTTCAACGTGTCAGGTTTTGGCTTTGGACCCTGCAAAGCCCCGAAGGTGTTTTGTGGCTGTGTGGCCAGACTCAGAGCGTCCCTGCCAGCCCCTGTGCCCCCTGCCACTTACTGCTGCTCTTGGTTCTCTTGCAGGCTGCCCATCGGGGACGTTCAAGGCCAGCCAGGGGGATGAAGGATGCGTCCACTGCCCGATTAACAGCCGGACGACTTCAGAAGGGGCCACTAACTGCGTGTGCCGCAACGGATATTACCGGGCAGATGCTGATCCTGTTGACATGCCATGCACCAGTATGTGGGCTCTGGGCAACTGGGGAGGGACTGGGTGCAGCTGGGAAAGGAGACACATCAGTCAAAACACCAAGGGATAATTAACAGGAGCATCTGTCTCAGTGGGAATTCCGAGGAAGCGAGGGGCTCAGAGCACCTCGTCCTTGCAGGCATGGGCCTTTCTTACCCTGGGCCAGTCTGTGCTTGCAAGCATTGCTCAGACAAAGAGGGCAGGAATTTGGGTTGCATTGTGCTACTCTAGGCAGTGGGATGACATCACTCTGGGGCTGCACCCGGACAAGAAGACCCACGTGTTTGTCATGCAGCAGATTAGTGCAAAGTCCACGAATCAGAAACACCACAGAAAATAATGAAAAATGAATTTTGCCAGGGATGCCACCTAATCAGATGAGCCTGAGCTAAGAGACAGGTTCTGCTCCCGCTCCCACCTCTGGCTGACCAGCTTGCTCTGCACATCCCTGACACCAAGAGAAATACCATGTTTGCCTGCAGTGGAGACCTGCCTGGGGATGGGCAAAGCAGTGGGGTGCCCCCAGTCCTGTGATGATGAGCAGGGCTCTGACACTGACACCTCTCTGTCTGTCCCTTCACAGCTATCCCATCTGCCCCCCAGACCGTCATCTCCAGTGTAAACGAGACATCTCTGATGCTGGAGTGGACCCCCCCACGGGACTCGGGGGGCCGGGAGGACCTGGTGTACAACATCATCTGCAAGAGCTGTGGCTCTGGCCGTGGGGCTTGCACACGTTGTGGGGACAACGTGCAGTTTGCCCCCCGCCAGCTGGGCTTGACAGAGCCCCGCATCTACATCAGCGATCTGCTGGCCCACACCCAGTACACCTTCGAGATCCAGGCGGTCAACGGCGTCACCGACCAGAGCCCCTTCTCCCCACAGTTTGCATCAGTGAATATCACCACCAACCAGGCTGGTAAGATGCAGAGCTGTGTGTTCCAGCAGAGCTCTCTGGGAAGGGACAGTGGTGGGCAGAGATCTCCTGGGCAGGTATTGCTGTGGCTTGAAGGGGAGAAGAGGTGGGGTGAGACGTGCCATGGTGCTGTTCGCTCTGGTAACTGAAGTGCTTGGGCCTGGCAGTCCTGAGCCTTGGGTGTGAAAAGCATCTTACCCCAGTGAGGGGCTGAGTGCAGCCAGGGGCAGAGCTGCCCTCCCCATCACTGTCACTGCAGCGGAATAGATCATGTCACAGTCCCCCGGTGTCTGAACATCCCGCTCTGGTGCTGGGCACTCAGCTGTTGATGCCTTGGAACATCAGGTGCATGTGCCATCGGTGTGTTGCAGACACAGCAGTGGTGCTCAGTGCTGCTGGCAGCTGTGCTGCAGCCCCTGCTCCTGCCCCAGGTTCCTCAGGAGGGAAGGTGAGATGAACTCAAGTGTTTTGAGACAAGCTACAAGCTCTGCTCCAGCTGCAGGAGGCCAGGATAGGCTGTGACAGCTGCACAGAAGAGGGGCTGGGAGATGGATATACAGGATTGTGGTTGGACTCAATGATCTTGAAGGTCTCTTCCAACTCAAGTGATTCTGTGATTCTGTGACGGCCGTCTGGAGATCTGCTCCAGCTCCTGTGCCACTGCAGAGTCACCTTGGTGAGGAAGGCCAAGCAGGAGAGCTGGAGGGGCCTCATCTAGGACCTCTAGCTCTGTGCTGGACTGTGGGTTTGCTTCCCCTGCTGACGAAGGGGTGTGCCAGGGGTCTGGCAGCATTGCTTCTGGGAGACTCACCAGCAGCACCAGGCAGCAGGATGTCCTGCAGAGCTGCTGGTCAGGGTCTGCTCCCAGCCCACCTGGAAGCCATCTGGAGCTGGAGCACAGTTGGAACACAGTCCAGCTGCGTGGTGGAAGCGTGCCAGTGAGGTACGAGCATGTAGTGGGGTGGGGGCAAGTGAGCATCTGTGATCCCTCCAAGCACTGCAGCAAATGTGTGGGGCCCTGCAAACATGCCCCAGGATGCTCTGGACACTGCATGACCTTTGAGACTGGGTCTGACAGGAGTGAGTGTTGGCATGTCCAGTGAATCGGATGGAGACCACGGTGTGTGGGGCTGCAGGAGACAGGAGGTGTTTGGGATGGGGTAGAGCAGCAGTGGTCCAGGTGAGCATCACTGGGTTGGGCATGTAGAGTGCTGAGACAGAGTGAACCTGTAGAAGTGCCCTGGTCACACGTGCAGCAGCAGAGTGACCTCTGACCTTAGCCCAGGACCTGTGGGTCACAGCACTTCGAGCTTCACCGCGTCAGCAGCGCCGCAGGCAGAGCGAGCATAGCACAGGGCCAGGGCTTGACTGTGAGCAGGGACAGGGTGAGGAGAGAGCCAGTTTGGGATGGTGACCTGTTGCTGTTCCTTTACTGGTGGACACAGGGTGAGTGTGATGCTGCCTGGGGCTGGGAGGGGCTCTGCACTCCCCCAGCATCATCATGTGCTACGGGCGAGTTATTTAACGCTCAGGTTTTGCACTTTGCCGTTACGGGGGGTTCTTGTTACCTTCATGTGCCGCCCGTGGCTGCTTCCACCTTAGCAAAACCAAAAAGCTGAGTTGCAGGAAAATTTTCTTCCATCCCCTGAATACTCCTCCTTGTATTCCCCTTGTTTGACACTCCTTTATTATCAGGGCTCACACTTCTCAGCCCGTGTGATGTCTCTCTTAATGTATCTATTCATTAGCGCTAAACAGTAACTGTCTGCTTGCTAATTCCTCTGTAATTAGAGGCTCTGAATTCTTCTGCTTACACTCCTCACCGCCTGGAAGCCTTGATGTAGATCATTAGCAGTTGGTAACAGAAGCTGCAGACACAAAGGCAGAGCTAGGACAGGAGAATGGGGGGTGTTGGAAGGAGAGGAGGGTGTGCAGAGGGAGGGGAGGGTTGGGCAGAGGGGAGCTGGTGCTGACAGCCTCCCTCTGCCACCTGGGCTCCATCTGGGGCAGAGCAGAGGACCCAGAGTGTGAAGGGGATGCTCCTGCCATGGCTGGACAGTGCCCTCGCTGCACAGCACTGGTTGATGGGGAGCTGCTGGACCTGAAGAAAGCAGAGCAGAGTCACCCTGGTTCACCCAGGGTAAGTGGGCTGCTGCTGGGGAAGGACACACCACCCGTGTTGGTCCTTGTGGGAGTGAGGAGTGATGCACATCATCAGCAGTATTGTTAACCTTAGGGCATCATAAATTCTGGATCCTCCCGAGAAGAGGTTGCTGTGAGGGAGTATGAAACCCATCCCCATAACGCAGCCAGAGGGCAGGGACTGAGGAGTGGCACAGGAGGGTGTGGGGTTCACTTACCATCATCCCAACAGGAAAACTTAGAATCACAGACCACCAGACTGGTGTGGGTGGGCAGGGACCTCAGACTCTCCCAGTGCCACCCCTGCCATGGGCAGGGACCCCAGGGTGCCCCAAGCCCTATCCAACCTGGCCTTGAACCCTGCCAGGGACCCAGGGGCACCCACAGCTTCTCTGGGCACCATGTGCCAGGGCCTCCCCCTCCCCAGGAAGGATTTGTGCCCCCAGCTCCTCTCCCTCTGCCCTCCTGCAGCTGAAGGCCGTTGCCCTGGCCTGGCCCTGCCTGCCCTGGGCACCAGCCCCGCTCAGGACTGGAAGGGGCACAGAGCTCGCCCCAGGAGCCCCTTCTCTTCTCCAGGCTGAGCCACACCATCTCTCCCCACCTGTCT
>VXBZ01002444.1:10266-22937 GCA_013399135.1 Heliornis fulica | reverse complement strand
TTAGTAAGCTCTTGGAAAAAATATTAATTTGAAATAAAATGAAAGAATATAGATACAAAAAACTCAATATGCAAATAGCAGGAATGCATATTAATTCTGCCAGTAGCATCCTTCCTTTATCTTGATTCTTCTTTGGAATACACTCCATATTTTTCCCATACAAACCATTTCTGGTTTGTATTTCCATTATTAATGGAGAGAGGGAGTTTACATTCTGCAAAGCATGTAAGACACAGTAGAGTGAAAAAAATTGGTTCTTTCAGAATGTTTTTATGAGAAATGCCATGAAAAAAACCTGTGCAGAACAATTAGCTGTAAATCAGAATGTGACCAGATTGTGTTAGAAGAACAGATGATGCAAGTGGCTTTTGTTTCTAGAGTCTTAGATTTAGCATCCTAAATCATAACTATAGATGAATTCTTTAGTCAGAATCTAGCACTCATTTGTTTTACCTGAAGTTCGTCTGGAGTTATTTAAAGCTAGCGCTGAGATGAGGTATGAGATTCTGACATTAATAATCACATGTGATTATTTATGCGTCACTATCTAACCCTTGAAATCCCGGTCTTAATTTGGGAATTAGTCAGACTTCCGATTGTTTTAAGACTTAGTCATGGTTATATCACTTCTGTGTTTTGATTGCTGTGCTATTGTTACATATTACGCCTCCGGCCTACAATGACTCCAGTCTTCTGTTGAAAAGGTGTTTAAAGGTTAATTAGGATACATCTGATACCAATACAGAGAGTTTTGTTTAGGCCCAGAATACTGACATATAATAGCCATTTGGAGTTTCTGTTATGTATGATTTACCTTTGCATTAGCCTTGCTCTATATACAGTAGGAGCAAAGTAAAGGTTTTTACTAAGAAATCTCCTAGAATTGATTCATTACTGCCAAATAACACATTTTCAAACTCTTTTAAGCAAGCATTTATTGAATTCAGTTGTGATATGTTGATACATATTTCCACTAAAGCTTTATTGATATATATATATGACTTGGAATATCTAGGGCTTATTTTCACTGATCTTACTGTTAGCAACCCTTATTAAGGTTTCTGTATTGAGAAACGATGGTAGCAACTGAGATAAAATTTGAGGACAACTGTCCTGAAATTATACTACTGCATATGCAGATTCTGCATGTTACCCTTTTCTGAGATTTCCAACTGAAAAACAAACTTTATAGTCTAGTCCAGAGTCTGTAAACCATATTAACATTCAGAGAAAATATATTTTTTTCAAATCTAGAAAACTGCACTTTTGAACTGATTACTTAATTACTTCCTTCACCCACAAATGAGGATATCACTCTTCAGTACAGCTGGTCACAAACACATTGCAAACCAGCCCTTCTTATGGAACTCTAAGATAAAAGCTGTTTTCACTGAGTGTCTCCCTAGCATATCAATGATATCCAACTTTTCCTCTGCGTATAATAAACATCATATGAGGAGAAACATGTTTATACATACAACTTTATCTGTGAATTCTTTTTTTAAAAAAAAGCTTCTTGTAAGCTGTATTATTAAGAAAGTTTGCCTTGATCAAAACTAAACTCAAATACCATCAGAAATAAACTTAAAAATTAGACCCCCACTATAGCAAAGTAACTATTTAAATGAATGATTTGGAGTCAGAGGGACTGAAATTTAAACAAGGGCAAAACACTGCCAAGCAAACATTCAAGCAGCAAAACACTGCTTTGCAAAGAAACAACAACCTTTCTTGGCTCCTGGATCTCTTCTGAGAAAGCAATTCTTTTTCTTCTGATATGACAAAACAAAATACTAGGTATCACATTTCCTTTGAGAAGTTGTTGACCTCTGAATAGGCCACCTGGTTTTAATAATGGTGTAAACATAGAAGGGTTAAACTTCTTTGAAAAGCAAAATCCCTTCTCACCCTGTGAAGGCTCTGGGTAAATACCAAAGGAACAAATACAGGCAAAGTGTTGCATCAAGCAGATAAACAAATACCAGCTGAAAACCAAGATTAGCATCCTGGCCTAAAAGGAAATGAATGTGTGGAAGTTTGGTTAGATTTACTCTTATCAATCAGAGCAGACAGTCTTAATTATATATACATCACTAAAGTGGCCGTTACTGTTCCTCTGACAGAATCTTCCTGTATATTAAATATAGAAAGCACATATAAAAAATAAAAGATAAATGATTAATAAATAATTTGAAAAAGTTTTCCTCAGACTACTATTGTTTACACAGTCTAGTGTGACTCGCTCCTTGACTGCAAAAGGAAAAACCTACTACAGCGAGTACCATGTTTTTTTATAGATTGCTTTTCATTCCTTCACTAACAATCTGCAGGCTTATTTTCTTAGCAATTGTATGAAGAAGTATCATGTGGGAGGTCAATCACATCTGGAAAAATATATTGTATATATATTTTTATTTCCATATTAATTAAAAACCAAATTGAATGAAAATTATGTGTATATAGAATAAAAAATAATTAGTTCCTACATTAAACTGATAGCTTAGGCAATGTTTCCTTTCTCTTCTGGATTTTAAAATCTATATACAGTGCTGAAAGAGGTTATTTAAACAGAGAAACTGGTTAGAACTCACTATAAACTGGTGGTTACAAGCTAAGGATGAAATCTTCTGGTGTACATGTCTTATTTGACTGGGGCAGGGGGTTCTGTTAAACCTCCAATGTGATGAAAAAAAAACCCAAAAAACTAAGAAACACTTTAGAAATTAACAAGTTGTTCCAAAAGGTATCTTCTCTGCGATGCTTCAGAGATGAAAAATATTTTCTAAAAATATTTCTAAAAATTATGCAAATAATGTAAATAAACCAGAACACTGCTTTTGCTACTAAATTTAGCGGGACTCATGACTTTTGAATGCCAAGTTACTACTTTAGAAACTGTCATCAGATCAATCTTAACACTTACTAAAAATAATCCTCTTAAATACTAAAATTGTAAAAATTTTATTGTGGACACAATACTTCATTCTCTGTAAACATAGGGTTTTCAGTTCTTAAAAAATGTAAAAATCTCCAAACAAACAACAAAATGTAGACATTGCATTTCAGTCATTTAATCTTAGTCTCAGTAGTAGTATTTCAGGCAGGGAATTGACAATTGCTTGCCAAATGATCACTAATTTTTGATACTTGTTTTTGGAACTGAAGAACTCTGGAGCTAGTTGCAAATCTTAATTTTAATAAATAAGATATTAAAACCCAGCAATTTTTCTTTGCAGAAAAGTCAAGAGAGACCAAAAAATGTCTAGCATTACTCCTCAAAGGCAATTGCTTGTAATGTATTCTAGGGTGTTGTTATTCAGGTCTAGACTCATGAAAGGTTACTGATACACAGACCCTGCATAGGGTCTGTGTATCAGTAAGCTCATGAAAGGACTCATGAAAGGTTACTGATACACATTCCCTTTTCAGGTGCACCAAAAATGGAAATTATCAGCCAACGGGATGATTTGTCATTTCTTTGCTAACTTCATCATAAAGAGATTATTCTTGTAAAGAATTTAGGTACATGTCTTTGACATACAGTTTTAAGAAAAGTAAAAATGTGAAATGAGTAGATGTTACTATTGAGAATACTAAAGCTTTCTTTGGATGGGTAAAAGTTAGAAAACTTATGAGTTAGGATAAGAACAGTTAAAAAATAATAAGTAGCAACACTAATAATAATAGAAATGAAAAGGAAAGTAGCAAAACCAGATAAAAATAAAACCAAAGAAAGATAAATGATGTAAATGAAAAAAAACTGCTGACCACGCCCTAACCAATGTCCAGATTGTTCCTGAGCAAGTGTCCTCTCAGTCAACTTTCCCTTAGTTTATATGTTAAGCCTGACATCATAAGGTGTGGAATACCTATTTGGCCAGTTAGAATCATCTGTCCCATCTGCATCCCTGACCAGATCCTTGTGCAGCACCCAACCTACTCATTGTTGGGGTGGTGAAACAATTAGAAAAGGGCTTGAGTCAGTGTAAGTACTGCTTAGCAGTAATGAAAACATCCCTGTGTTAACAACAATGGTTTTAGCGTAAAATCAAACCCTACTAGTTACTATGAAGAAAATCAACACTAACCCAGATAAAACCAACACACAAAGAGAGCCCCTAATTTTAACTTTAGTTTTTTTATTTTTTTCACTTACAAAGTGGTTTCAGAAAATGACACAGAAGTATTCATTGCATTCAACAATGTAGAAAAACAATAATTTTATTTAAATATGGAGTTACTTCAGCTGCCAATTTGCAAACACTTCTTTCTTACATTGTCATATTAGTTGGTGTTCATGTTAAAATAAAGGGCAAAAAAGGCCTCAAGGATGGAAGTTCACAGAACCAATTTCCCTTCTAAGAGAAGAAAAAGGAGCAATTAACCATTTGCAGTCTCAGATGCTTTAAGTTTAGAGACTTATTACAAAAAATTAGTAAAAGTCAGACACAAGACCTATAATTTAAGACTATGGCAGAATACAAAGACCACTTTCGCACATTTTTTTCTTAAAATTAAATACAGTTAATATACTTACAGGACACTATTAAATGCTCACAAAGACATAGAAAATCTAAAAAATCCAGAATGGATTATCTGCCTTGTGAACCAGCCCTAGAATATGAGTTCCATTTGTCTTCCACAAGTTATTCCAGACTTAAAAATGAGGTCCCAAGTAGCACGCGTGGCATGCAAAGAGTAACGTGTTATGCAACAATTCTCATGTACAAAATCTACAGCCTATGAAAAGTTGTCAGCTTATAACTCACAAAAGATATTAAATTGGTTACCACAAGGGGATAACTTTACAATAATGTCTTAGTATGAGAGCAAATAAATTGTACTGCAAGACTGAGAAATAAGTCCTAACTAAGCCTGGAAAGGCTGTTTAGGAGTATTTTTGCCATAGGAAATGCAAAGACCTACTACCAAATGGAGTAAATTGAAACTAATAGGGCCTGTTGTACTCTTGGGAGAAGAAAAACTAATAGCAAACAACCAGCCTAGTAACAAAAGCTTCAAAATAAGGAAATCAGCTATTACAACAAGGACAAAGTAGAGTAGTGAAGAAATGAGAAATTTATAAAGGGAGAAAAAAACACAAATGACACAATGTATAGGGAAAAAGAGTATTCAGCATTTTACCACCCAGATTACATGTGAATCTATAGGAAGAAGTGGGCTGAGGTAAAACTTGCTAAGGACAGGCAGGCACTAGTTGAACTTGATGACACCTAAATTATTCTATCACAGAGTAACAACTTGGTTAGGAATATAAATACATTTGTATTTGGTTTAGAGAACACAACTATATCGCAGTCATGTAAACTTGCACCAGTTTTTATATTACTCTTTGATTTTAGAATGTATGCAATTAATTCTTTAAAAAAAATCTTTAGAATTAACTGTCCTAGATACATCTAAACAAATCACAAAGCTAGAAATTAAATCACAAGGAATTTCTAATTGGTAGCTGTTTTGTCAGATAGTGTTAATGTGTGCTGAATGAATCATCTAACTCTTCTCAGACCCTGGCTGATAAAGAGATAAGAAAACTATCGTAATTATGCTTGTTTAACAGAGACAAGTTGAGTAAGAAATATGAATATGGTTAAGTATGATGACCATGCTATCAAATCTCATTATTGGCACATAATCACATACAGATAAAACTTGCTGAAATATTATCACATATAGCCAGATATTGGAGAGGTTTATTAATCCTCTTTTCAACATTCAAACGCATTTACCAGATGTTAGCTTTTAAAGTTAAAAGGAATTTTTGGAGGTGACTACCCTCCCCCAGAAATCTAGTTTTATGAAAAAAATGCCAGATATGAGAAAAGGAAGAAATTATGTTAAATGAGTTCCTTATAGGACTTTTAGGCAGAATTTGTAATTCCAGGTTCTGACATCATTCTTTTTGTTATTCCTGACTAAGCCAGCATAACCTGATTGACTCTGTATTAAAACTTGGTGATCCCACTTCCCATATTGAAATGTATATTAATTTGTCATTGGGAAAAAAAAAAAAAGCTGTCACAATACTTTCAGGAAATGTTATTATTGTCTGAAAACTTCCTGAGATTCTTCTATTATTAACATCTTACTTAATGTTAAGTTATTTTATTTAAATATATATGTACATTTTTACAAGATAAACGCAGGATATTCAGAGGTGGAATACATCACAGTAATTAATCAAATAAAGAGAAAAAAACAGAAAAAATCCCTCCCCACCCCCCAAACAATAAAGAAATTTTGAGAGGTTTTTTCTGTTTGATTGAGGTTTTTCCTCCCATAGGAAGCATGCAATTAACTTTAGTCCTTCCTTTACGGTGGTAGTTTTTCTAGGATATTTAAAGCTCATTTAATTTTAGTCTATTAGGATTCTGTTTTCATTCTCAGTTTACATATATTCTTCACTATTTCCCATAATTTCAGTGGTTAAAAGGTCATTTAACTGAAAGGGGCTAGTTTTATACCAGTTTTCCTCTAAATTAGGTACAGAATGGTAAATATCTGGTTGGTGAAAAGACACCAAGGAGAAAAGAGGTGTGGGATGCATGAGTAGAAGATTGATATGTAGTTTTTCTTTGTAAGGGCACATAAAAAAGCAATAGTGAGATTGCCTTTTGCTGTCTCACCTTAAACATCTAAAACAGGACAATTGTGTCAGAAGTGAAATAGTTCACTTATTTTTTGATTGATAAGACTTATCAGATCAGGGAAAAAGTAATTTTCTCTTTCTTATTGAGCTTTGGAAGTTCAACAACAACGAAAATAATTCCATAAAGAAGTCATTCTAATCACAAGAGTTAGAGGTACTCTAAATTTCTTCATGGGTTCCTGGGAGATCATTTGGTGCTAGTTCCAGAAATTTCTGGTCAAAAAGAGTATCTCATTAAATATTTTTGAGGACTGGGGACTACTCCACCCAGCAACATAAACTGCATTGAGAAAATATGGGTCAGCCCAGTAGGTGATCTCAGTAAATTTGAGATCACAATCAAAAATTTGCATAATTTTGCACCAGAACATGTAATTCTAAAGCCTGAATTAGAATTGTGGGAGTGCAAAACACCTTTCCATGTGTACATTCTTTCCATAATTTTTTGTGCTATGAGAAGAAACTATTTCCAGTGTGGAACAGTTTTGGTGTAAAGGAGTGAAAGTAGCACTGTAAATTAGAATCATAGAATCACAGAATATACTGAGTTGTAAGGGACACATAAGGATCATCAAGTCCAACTCCTGGCTCCACACAGGCCCAGACAAGTCACAACATGTTCAGACGCTTCTTGAACTCAGCTGAGCTCTGCGATATGATCCCTTCCCTGGGGAGCCTGTCAAAGTGCCCAACCACTCTCTCAGTAAAGAAACTCTTCCTAATGTCCAGCCTAGGCCTCCCATTGCACCTTCATAACTGTGCAACAGAAAAGAGAAATGGGAAAAAAAAACAAACCAAAACAAAAAAAACAAACAAAAACCACACCAGACTTGTTCATATCATTATTTATGTAATTACTTTCTAGACATTAAATTCACACAGGAAACAAGTAGAATAAAAATACATAGCTAGAATCTATATTTTACTTTAAAAGGACACTGGATAGGGTAGTAAATAGGGACAAGGGAGCTTGAATTTAGAAGTGAGTCAGAAATTGGTTAATGTTATTTCCAGAAGAACTCTAGTAAGATGTAATTCTCATATGCCCACATTGAACCTACAGCTTCTCATTAACTCAAAGGGAAAAGCAGTTCCTGCTAAACTACTAATACCATTCTCTGTGGTGCTTTATGTTCTTTGGAGGTCACTGAAACAAGTAATCAGTCTGAAGCTGTTTAGCTTCTTAGATTTAACAAGATCAGAACCCAAGGTAGTCTGACTGCAGGCCAATAGGGATGCTAATATAATACACACTGATGACTTGAGGTTAATTTTATACTTGTCACAAGACCTCACCAGAAGTATTCTGAGCATTACTGCAAATTGTTGTACATTGGCTGACTGTTTCCAGGAAAGGGAATACAATTTTGAGATGCTGTGATTCACGACACAGCCCCTGTTGGTGTGAAATGAAGCAGTATCACCATTGTAGACTTACAAAAGAGACATGAAAGAGAAAGTGAAAATGTTCCTTTCCTACTGGGTTGGTGGTCGAGGCTTCAGTGAAAGTTAAAATGGGCATGTGTAAGAATCATAATCAGGCGATATAAATCCAAGTGTTGATAAACTAACATATTAGGCACCCAAATAGCAGAGGTATGTAGGCTATGCAGCACATCATCCAATATATGCTAATTAAATAAATATTATCTGGGTCACTAATTTATTGATGAAAAGTCTTCCAACAAGCATGGGATCAAAAGGGATTGGTTTTTTTTTTTTTGCATAATAAGCATTTAATTTAGCCACATTTTAAAAGTAGAGTAAGATATTAGGTGAAAAATGTTAACAGTAGGATTGAAGTTATCAACACAAAGTTTTAATTCATGTTCAAAATTTACAATGTGCACATCACATACTTCTCAATAAATTTGAAGTTGCTTGTTCTTCTATATATTTATTTAACTTTCATTTAAAATTAATTCTGAAGACTTAGCTAGCAACATGTTATTTTTCTAGCATTTCAAGGATTGTATAATATTATATTCTCTTTGCCCATTTGGTAGAAAAATTACTTCTTCCCTAAGCTCTGGGAAATTTCACCCCTCATAGAGGCTCAAAATTATTTCATCTATCTATGTAGGATAACAATTTTTGTTTCTGTTCCTTGATAAATGTTTTCTATTATGTGTCAAGGTTCTGAAAAATACTGTGGATTATTATTTCTATATCAAAAGTAAGTGGCTGCAAAAAAATTTTTAGACAGTCAAAATGTAGATGAAAATAATAATGTCTCTGAAGACCTTGATTTCCAAACACAGAGAAGGGCTGAAAACCACCTACTAGCCTGAAATATAGGAAAAGGTATGATCTACCAAAGCTCTGTGCCTCAGTTACTTCCAAGCCTTTGTTATGTAAGATGTTTCTTCAGAAAAGGGAGCTGGTGGACTTCACAGCCAATATATTCATGGAGAAAAATAATGAAGGGATAACAAAGCTAGAGAGGGCAAGTAGGACTTTGCAAAGAACTATGAAAACAGATGAAATTTATTAAAAAAATAAAAAGAAAAATGATAACATTTAAAGGTGAGACAAGAAGAATAGCAGAGCACAACCTTTTCTCACATTCATAAGAATTTGAAGGAGTGGAGGAAAAATGTTAATAAAGGTATAGACTGAAGAAAGGGTGGAATCAATAGAGAAAAAGAAAAAGAGAATTAACTAGTGAAGAGATTAAAGGTGGAGGTAATTAAATTAAAGATGACAATAAATAAAACTAATTGTAGTAAAGACATTAATGAGAACTTGAGAAAACTACTTTGGACTAATACAACTTTAAGAATAGTTCAGTATGGTAATACTGAAAGGACCAAATCAAAGGTTGGATTTGGAGGTGAAAGACAGATGAAAACCAAAGTTATTTGTAAGGAAAACTGACAGGGGTGGAGTTTATCATTTAAAGGCAGAATAGAAAGCATGCCTAGTTTTATATTATCTATTCATGTCCTCATTATGTTTAATTTAGAACAAGTGATTATTGCCAGGCAGATGGCCCAGTATTGGACATGACCATGTGGAGGACTTAACATGATGACTCACTGACCCAGATCTTGCACACTTCATTTTTATAGATGATAGTAATTGAATTTGTTGAATCATTTCACTGATTTAGCAGGTTTCTGCTTTGGGGATATTCTTATTTATTTTTTCAATAGTGTAGTGACTCCAATGGCCTGTCAGAGAAATGCTCCAGCATTGGACATTCTTGATATCACCCAATAAAATACATAAGCATACATCTACCATGCATGCTTGCCACTGTGTCAGTCTGTGGCTTAGTGTTCAAGAGTCTCTGTAGTAAGCTACAGAAAATGGTGTTATCATTTCAAGCATTTGTTTAGCTCTGTATTTCACCTTATGTGTGTGTTTAACTCTCATAAGGAGATACCAGTCATCAGTCATTCCGATATCACTCCATTGAAATTTTTTTGTCATAATAACCACTCTGATGTAATGTCCAGTCCTCAGCCTACTTCTGTTCCAATTTATTTGTGCTAAATATATATATTTAATATACAGATATAGATAAACTTAGAATAACCTTGGTCAGTATAGACAACCCTGGAATCCCATGAAGTTGCATTACATTTTTTAACCAAGTAATTATGCTTTTGGCTTTCTGTTTAATAATATTCTGCATCAAAACTTTTGCAAAATAATTAAACATTTAAGTTTGTATCAATTTTAAGAATACTTACAGAGATTAACTTTTTCCTGTTTCTGATCCTCTCTTCTATCAGCCTTCAGGTATATTCAAATTTTTAAATTTCATATTCAGGAAAACAATCAGACTGACAGTGAAGGTATGTGTCTTAAAACAGTGATTAAGAGTGCTTGTAAAAAAAGCTCTGAAATCAAAATGTCTTAGTTTCATACATTAGTATCTCAACAAATTCTTAGTTGGGTAAAAGCTGCAGTAGATTAGATATGGGTTAATAAATTCAAAACCAAGATCCTGTTTTTAGTGAGGTATCCAAAAAGAGATCCAGAGCATATTAGATATTCTACTCCATTATCAAAAAGAAACTTGTCAAAAGGAAATTCATACAGCTTCAGAAGTCTTATATATGGTGAAGAACAATGTTTGAAGACTGATGTATGTGGCTTCTGAAATGAACTGGCAGTATGTAAGGTCCAAAGACAGCTGATGTCTTATCTAAATGTAAGCTGTACTCATAATGTTCAGGGACTATTAAAGCCAGAAACATTCAGACAAGCTTGTTTCAGTGCAAGTACTGCATATATGTTGGTTTCCCAACAGATTACATGAATCACATTATAAATGTCTTAGAATTTCTTTTTTTTTTTTAATAGAAAGCTTTCATGTAAGGAATCATTATCTTTTTTGTAGCAACATTAGTGCCTGCTTACCAACATTTTTTCTTGAAGCGAATTCAAGATTATGATATACAAACAGTAAATAAATTAAAAATATTTAAATAGTAAAACTAGATGAAATCCAAATTATGGAAGTAAAATAAGAAGAATCAAAAGTTTGCCTCATGTTAGTAAGGAATTTTCTCCTGGAAAAACTAACATACATTTTTAATAACCTATTAAAAATTGCAAATATTTGATATTATTTTAAGGCTCCTGATTATTAAGGATAAGAGAATTTAAACTACCATCTGACTGTATTTTTTGTTCAACATATAACACAAACATTTTTTTTTTGTTTTTTAAAAAAGATGTATTATACAGGACAGAAAGAAACATAAGAACTGGATAGAAAGTAAGTAAATTAAAATTCACATTTGAGCTACTGCTTTAAGTGTCCTTGTGTTGACTGCAACCTTCCTGCAGTTTTACGAGTAATCATCCACAAACACAAACTCTTTCTTACAACTTGGGGACTTCAGGCAGCCAACTTAGGGCAGTTTTCCTGAATATTTTCATTGTATTACAACCCCTGTGGAATAAAGTGAAATGGCAATGCTCTTCTGTTGCTCTAAACCTGTGAACCTTCAGATGGTTCAAACTCTGGTGTGGCATTTCCCCCTTAAGGGATATTCTGTGTTGAATAATGAGCTTCAGAAGTTATGATGTCTTTTATGTTTCCCTTAATATGAAGCATCTTTTCTGTTAAAAAAATCCAGCCTAAGTGGAGCTAATATGGCCTCAGGATGCTTTGGTGGATGTTATGGTATGATGGTTCCTCAAAGTGATTCGAACATTAACCAAGTACCAGTTAAAAGACAATGATGATTGTAAAATTTTGAGCAGAAATGATTACTTATTTTGAATACATTCTGTAATTCTTTCAATGAAAAAAATCCCAAGAATTTAGGAGGAGATTTGTGGACTCGGAGAAGATGAAATTCCAATCAGAAAAAAAAAAAAAATCATAATAAAGTAAACTATATAATAAAGTCAATAACTATATGACTTAGTATAATAAACTTGGGACTTCAGAAGAAATAAATTATACTAAAGCAATCACATACTAATTAATAGAAGAGAATTGTATGTGTCATAGGCAGTGTATTACCATAATAATTACAAGAAAGCACTAATCTCATTAAACCAACCAGTAACATGATTATCAGCTCACATGAATTAGTGATGTCTGCTTCTCACACAGTAGAGAAAACCTCATATGAAACACTAATTATAACCATTGCAATGGAAAAGGCATGGATATTGTTATTTATTACACTAGTTTTATTAGGAAAAGAAAAATCTTTCAACAAAAGAGTAGGAAATCAGCTTTGATTAGTATCTGCAATGGTATAATCTTAAGCACATCTACCTGTATCCCTAATTATTGTTAATTTTGAGTTTGGTTGTTTTGGGTTTTTTGGTGGGTTTTTTTGTTTGTTGTTTTTTTTTAATTTACATTGAATAGCAAACACTTTATACAATATTTATTTGCATTTAAAGCTTTGTTGCTGAATTTATTTCTTCAAGGATCTTTTCTACTGTCGGCTCCTCATGATATCACTCACACCATACATCTTGGTACTGCTGGTGTCAAAAAAATAAAGTAGAAGATGCAGGAAGG
>VXBZ01002441.1:930-15546 GCA_013399135.1 Heliornis fulica | reverse complement strand
CAGTCAGTGCGGGGGGGGGGCTCCTGGCACTGGGGCAGATTCCCCTGCAGACCATGGTGGGGCAGGCTGTGCCCCCACGGTCCACGGAGCAGGATGGTGGAGGAGAGATCCCACCAGCAGCCCACAAGGGCCGGTGGAACACCGGCCACCAGAGCAGGTGGAGGCACCCAAAGTAGGCTCTGACCCCACGGGAGCCCACGCTGGAGCAAGCTCCTGGCAGCACCTGCAGCCCATGGAGAGAGGGACTCACGCCCGGGCAGGTTTCCTGGGGGCACCTGTGACTCCATGGGGGACCAGGCTGGAGCACTCCAGGCCTGAAGGTCTGTACCCCGTGGAAGGGACCCTCCCTGAGGCAGCTGGTGAAGAACTGCAGCCCATGGGAGGGACTCATGTTGGAGAAGTCCATAGAGGACAGACTGCTGAGGGAGGGACCCCACGCTGGAGCAGGGGAGGAGTGTGAGGAGTCCTCCCAGAAGAGGGAGGAGCGGCAGAGCCAACTTGTGATGGACTGACTCCAAGCCCCATCCCCGTCCCCCTGTGCCTCTGGGTGTGGGGAGGGTGGGCAATCGGGGTCAACCCACCACAGGTTCTGATAGCAGGAAGTGTCCTGGGGTAAGAGCTGAGCTCTGGTTCCAGTGCAGAAGTGTCTCCCTGCTTTTACACTGATTCTCGTTTCTGTGTTCCCCTGAGCGAAGCTGGTAGTTGGGTTCTGCACAGCAGCTCAGAAACTGCACAGAAAGTGATTTCCAGAAGGTACAGCTGGATTAAATGAGATGAGATTTAAAGCTCAAACTTTTCAGTTGGAGGTTTTCTAATTATGTGAGTGATTTATCAAAGGTTGCAGCAGATTACTCACAATTAGAGTTTTCTTTAAAACACAGAAATGTTTTCCTGAGGAGTGGACTTCAGTTTGGACAGGAGCTGGCGGAGGTGAGACGAGCTGCCTTGCTCAGTTGGCAGCAGAGCTGCCTGTGACAC
Source organism: Heliornis fulica (assembly GCA_013399135.1). Taxonomy (NCBI): domain Eukaryota; kingdom Metazoa; phylum Chordata; class Aves; order Gruiformes; family Heliornithidae; genus Heliornis; species Heliornis fulica. The sequence continues at coordinate 14,568 of VXBZ01002441.1, read as the reverse complement.
CTCTCATGCTGAGGCAGCTCTTACACTAGGTCAGCCCCGAGGCAGAACCTGTTTTCTTCCTCATCCTCCTCCTCGGGACTGCCAGGCTTGACACATTAATGGTGCGGCCGGGGTAAATTGAGATGAGTTATTTTTCATCTGCCTTTCAGCCATCGTCTTTCCTTTCTAAACACAGGTTCACAGAATCCCCAGGTTGGAGAAGCCCTTTGAGATCAGAGTCCAACCGTCCCTGTCCTCTCCTGCCCCATCTCCCTGAGCACCTCATCTCCTGGCTGTTCCATACACCCAGGAAATGGGGTTTTTGTTAGAGTAAATGCCAGAAGCACTCTTTTAACCACATCAGTTTTGTTGGTTTTGGTTTTTTTCCTTGTCACCACAGCTTGCTTATACTTTTCTCCTGTTTGAACTTCAGCAGCAGCAAGTAAGCTGTTTATCTGTTTGTATGTGGAAATAAAGCATAAGCTAAAGCAGAAAGAAAACGCTAAGCACGTGCTGTGTCTGAGTGGGACTTCAGGCATCTTTAATATTACACTTTCTCCTGTTTTGTTTTATAGTGTCATGGATTTCCCAGGACACTTTGAGCAAGTCTTTCAGCAGCTCAACTACCAAAGGCTTCATGGCCAGCTCTGCGACTGTGTCATCGTGGTGGGCAACCGTCACTTCAAGGCTCACCGCGCCGTCCTGGCGGCCTGTAGCACCCATTTCCGAGCTCTGTTCACGGCCGCCGAAGGAGATCAGCCCATGAATATGATTCAGCTGGACAGCGAAGTGGTGACGGCGGAGGCCTTTGCTGCTCTGATAGACATGATGTACACTTCCACACTGATGCTGGGGGAGAGCAACGTTATGGATATCTTGCTGGCTGCTTCTCACTTACATCTGAACTCGGTGGTTAAAGGATGCAAACACTACCTGACGACCAGGACGCTGCCGATGTCTCCGTCGAGCGACAGAGTCCAGGAGCAGAACGCACGCATGCAGAGGTCTTTCATGCTCCAGCAGCTTGGACTGAGCATCGTGAACTCCGCGCTGAATTCCACTCAGAGCACGGAGGAACAGCCAAACACCATGAGCTCTTCCATGAGAAGCAACGTGGAGCAGCACGCGACGTTCCCTGTCCGTCGCCTCCACAAACGCAAGCAGTCCTCCGAAGACCGGCCCAGGCAGCGCATCAGGCCGACCGCGGATGAGTCGGTGACCGAGGTGTCGGCCGAGAGCGGGCAGCCAGTGATTCACGCACAGGAGGACTTCTTCTCGCCCGATCCGCTGAAGATTGTGGACAACGCTAAGGCAGACCCTGCTGCTGATAACCAGGAGGAGAGCACGATATTCGATCAGCCTTTCACCCTCCAGGAAGATGCTCAAGCGTCCAGCCAGTCTGGCAACAGCGGAGGAAACATTCCACAGATGTCCATGGCAAGCCAGGCAACACAGGTGGAAGCCAACTTTGACCAGGAGGCTCCTTCTGTGAAGAACAACTTCCCATGTGAGAATCCAGAGGTCAGCCTGAGCGAAAAGGAGCACATGAGGGTGGTGGTCAAGTCCGAGCCCTTGAGTTCCCCGGAGCCTCAAGACGAGGTGAGCTTTATCACTGCCCAGGGAGAGGGCTGCGAGTCTGTTGAAGTGGAAGGAGGAGTTTTGAGCACAGAGAAGATAGAACTGAGCCCTGAGAGCAGCGACCGTAGCTTTTCTGACCCGCAGTCCGGTACTGACAGGGTGGGAGACATCCATATTATGGAGGTGTCAGCTAACCTGGAACACAAGGCTACATTCAGTATCTCAAATTTTCTGAGTAAAAGCAGAGGTGGTGGGTTTGGTGCCAGTCAAAACAGTAATGACAACAGTCCAAATACCACCAATGACTGCAGGATGGACAGCGACGCCTCTTACCTGATGAGTCCGGAGTCGGGGCCTGCTGGGGGCCATTCGTCCGCCACCATCTCTCACGTTGAGAACCCGTTCAGTGAGCCTGCAGACTCTCATTTTGCTAGGCCAATGCAGGATGTGATGAGCATCTCCTGTGTCCAGACCTCGGGCTACCGGGCGGCAGAGCAGTTCGGCATGGATTTTCCACGGTCAGGCTTGGGCTTGCACTCCCTGTCGCGGGCGATGATGGGCTCCATCAGAGGAGGCGCCAGCAGCTTTCCTGGCTACCGCCGCATCGCCCCCAAAATGCCCGTGGTGACCTCCGTCAGGAGCTCCCAGCTGCAAGATAACTCATCCGGCTCCCAGCTGGTCATGAGTGGGACCACTTCCTTCGAGAACGGCCACGCGTCGCAGCCTGGTCCGCCGCAGCTGACGAGGGCGTCTGCAGACGTCCTCTCGAAGTGCAAGAAGGCCTTATCCGAGCACAACGTCTTGGTCGTGGAGGGCGCGCGCAAGTACGCATGCAAGATCTGCTGCAAGACGTTTCTGACCTTGACAGACTGCAAGAAGCACATCCGTGTGCACACGGGAGAGAAGCCTTACGCCTGCCTCAAGTGCGGGAAGCGGTTCAGCCAGTCCAGCCACCTGTACAAGCACTCCAAGACCACCTGCCTGAGGTGGCAGAGCAGCAATCTGCCCAGCACCCTGCTGTAAGCGCCTGCGCCCGGCCGGGGGCAGGAGGGCAGCGCCAGCGCTTGCCTGGCTCTCTGAGGCGCCGCCGGAACACAGTTTCCTTCGAGGCTGCAGGCTCAGAGGCTGCTCTTCTTGGTCAGCAAACACTTAGATGTGATTGTGCCACACGCACAGAAGTCTCGGTTCTGTTAATTGGGGATATTACTGTACCTACCTCACAGGGGTGTTGTGAGGCTTAAACAGCTGTAAGCAAAGAACTTGGAGATCCTCAGAAGTCGCACTGTGGACGCATCAGGTATGTTCAGGCCTTGGGCTGATGGGGATACAAGCCCTGAAGCTAAGCAGTTCCTTTGCAGGGCAGAGGGGTCACAGCATAGTTGCCTGATGAAGTAGCACGTTTCGACTATGAGAAACTGAAGTGCAAATTTCCTCTCTTTCCTTTTTCTTTTTCTTTTTCTATCTTTTCCCTGAAGTATTTTGTAAAAGTAAGAGCATTCAAACAGATGAGCTGTTAAAGCAGTTGCTGCATTATGTGTGGACAGCTCCACGCGAGCTGTGCACCGTACCTGAGGCAGACTGCGTGTCAGCCTTCAGAGACGAGCACCATTGGACACCGTGCTTTAACAGATGCTAATTATTAAAATAGTTCTAGGGTTATGAATGTATGTTTGGCTGTTTCGTAGTAAAGGACACTGTAATGAAGGTGTTTAAATTGAATCCAAGGCAAGTAACTTTTGGCCTGCCAGATGTATGTATCATTTGCATACAGCAAGGTCTGGGTGTTGGGTTTTCTTTTCCTGTAGAAGCTCGTATTAAGTGATAAGTGAAGTACTGTTTCTTGTTTGTGCTATTCTTAGCAGTATTTTAACCAATTTGTATCTCCTATGTTAAAATCCTATATACACAGAAGTCTGAGAAGAGCTTGTCTTTGTCTGCTTTGTTACTTTGAAGGAGAGAGTTAATTTGTGATGGCCCTTTTTCCTGTGTAAGATAGTCTCTTGCTGTTTCCAGATGCTGACAGCCAATCTGATCCAGTTGCTGCATAAGCATATTGTCCTTTTCTGGCACTCTTATCTTCAGGCTTTAATTTCCTCCTCTGTTCACTCACTTACTTTACTTCACAACCGAGGATCGTTCCTCGGATCAATTCCTCAGTCAGGAATGATCGTCATCTGCCATTTTTATTCCTCTCTATAAAATGTAGTTGTCAGATCCAGTCCTTCCACCTAAAGTAGTGTCGTAGATGTACTTTTCCACAGAAATTTAAAAAAAAAAAAGGTAGCAAAAAATTAATTTTAAAAAATAGCACTGTACACTTTGTATAGCAGAAATTCAGTAGTTGCTGTTCTTAACGTGAGTTGTGTGAATCTTGGTTTAATTTCCTCTTCTTTGATAACCATTGTAGTTAACACCATCTGCAGTCTCTTTTTTCTTTTCTTTGTTAAGGATGCACACGAACCAACTACCGGTGTTCGGTGTATTAGGTTTTAGAATAAGGTTTTGAAGCACTTCAGCTGATAAATGTTGCTCTGTGCTCTAGGAGCGGGATCCATCCTGCTCAGCAGAGATGGAGCATTTGCTATTCCTGGTCTACAAGACACAGAGCAACAGCTTTCCATTAATATTAAAAAAATATAAGTATTGCAAACCTTCCCCTCGTAATTTTACTCTCTATTGCAAATGTGTCCCGTGGGATAATACTCAGCAGTTCTGTGGCGTTTCCCTACCTAAAAGCTCAGCTTCTGAGACACCCTGCACTGGGCTTGGGTCAGCTGGAAATGAAGTCCCAACCTGCAGTCCCACAGGTCGTGGGGCAGGATGACCTGTCAGAACGGTGGGAGCACAGAAGCCAAACAGGCGCTGCCAGACCAGAGGGAACGTGGAGCCTCTGTTCTCAGCTCCACGTGAGAGCTGACGATGAAGAACCTTCAGCGTCTTCACCTGTAACTACACCGCTTCACGCTGGGCGGGGCTGGGGAATAGTCAAATGTCAGCGTGTAATTTGCACCTTGAGCATCTGAGGTGAGCAGTAGCATGGAGGCTTGGGGAGCAGCGGGGTTAACCCCTTCACGACATTAAGGTTTCGATTCAGGACCGAATAACGTTCATGTTTCTGGCTCTTGGTTTTATAAGCATTGAAGAAATGTGCTGCATTTTGTAAAATCGTTAAGATATGCCACATTTTGTTAGTAATTTTGATATCTGGGAACTAACAGCATCGAGCTATACTAAACAATCTCGCTGAGGCATCTCTAAAATGCAGTATTTTGTACTTTAATATTTTCTTGTGTTGCCTTATTAGTAACGTCTGTCTCTTTCATCCTCCTTGCATTTCTAGTAGTTTGGTTTGAAATTAGAGGGTTTTCTACATTTTCTATGTTTCCTATAGCACATCTGAATTCCTTGAATTCTTACAATGCTTAGGAATAAAGCATTTAGGTGAGGGGATTAATTAAGAACTAATATGAGCAGGTAAACACTTAACTCTAATTTTAACTTGTTTTTATGAGAAGTTTAATGGTGTTGTGAAACATCCAACATGTGCAGGAGGACTTCTGTCTTCTCTCGTTAAGAAAATCAACTTGAGCATTTTTGGATGTGGAAACTCCAGATCTGATTATTCTCTGACATCTGGTACATCTGGAAGGGTGCACTGCAGACCCGGGAGCCTCTGGCCAGCGCGCTGCTTTCCTTGTCTTCCGCCATGAAGCAATATCTCAGACGGGGCCTGGCGCCGCTGTCCCGGCTGTGAAACGGGAGCATGTCTCCTCCGAGCACGGTAACGTCGTCCAAGCGCTGTCACCCTGGCTGTTGTCAAAATGTGGCTTTACAGGTGCTGCAGTGAGATCTCTGTGCGGATGTCGTTGTGTTGGAATGATGAAACATCTCACAATAAACCTGCGTTTTGGTGTGGCCGCGTCTGGTTTGATTTCCGCGTTTCCGTTACCCGGTCTCCGCCGGCGGCGCGAGCACGGCCCGGGTGGTGCCTGTGCGTCGGCCGGCGGGGTCTGGGTCGAGCCGGATCGTCCGGGCACACGCGTCGGCGTTCCTGTGGATGGGGCCAGGCGGGGGGAGCTGCCCCCGGCCAGCTGCCTGCTCCTTATGGAGCCTTGGCCACGCCGGGGAAGACACGGAATGGCTCGTCGGCAGGTGGGGCCGCTCTGGGCCGGGTTAAAGGCCCGAAGGATTGGGTTGGGTTGGGTTGGGTTGGGTTGGGTTGGGTTGTCCCGTCAGTGCTTCGCAGGTCAGTTTGCACTGGGGTAGTGGGGCTGGAGCTCACCACAGTGAGTGTGTTGTCGTGGGGTAGTGTCTCCTGGAGCTGCTGCTCAGCGTGGTGGGCTGTCTTCGGGCAGCTCTCTGCAGGCCACAGTTAGATGCTTCATGCAGGTCATTTGAGATGCCCTGCTGCTGGCCAACCTACGTGCTCCCGCTGCTGCCTTCATCTGAAGGGGTGTGTCACCTGCACCCCCTCCTCCGGTGAAGGCTGGGGAGCCCTGGGCCTGTGGGACCATCCTCACCTGCGCAGGGACACCATGTGACTGCGGGCAGCTCTGCTGGCGAGGGGCTGGGGCACGGCGTGATCATTGCAGTAACAACATCTGAATAACCGTCAGGGACCTCCCAGGTCTGTGGCACAGGCGACCAGCAAAGGCTGCGCTGGATTCCAGCTGGATGGAGCATGTTGGTGCTGATGGGACTGGACTGCGCGACGCGACAGCGCAGTTCACCTCTCGGAGAGACAGCGGTGGTGAAATGGGTCTTCTGATGGTAAAAGCATCAGTCTGTACTGTAAATGCTGCGCTGTGCTCTCTTCTAATTTTTATTAATAAGCATACAGGTAAGTTCAGCCTGGAGGTCCCTGCACAGGGAAGACGGAGCCGGTGTGTCAGCTGGCAGAAGGCAGCACGTTAGTGACACATCCACACGTGTGTGCAGCCTGCGCCGGTTCCCTGCAGCCGCCTGCGCTGAGCTGAAGCCTCGTGTCCCCAGAGCAGCCCCTGCCCCAGGCTCGCCGGTGGGACACGCACCGGGGCGAGGCCGTGTGCTCGGTCCTCTGCCGGGTGTCGCTGCTGCAGCTCCCGCGCGTCACTGGCTTCTAGCAGGGCGCCGTCACCTCACCAGGTCAGCCCGTCTCGCGCTCACCATCGGACTGTGAGAGGTGCTGCCACACCACACCAGGGACACCGAGGCGCAGGAGGCCCGAGGGAGGGGTCTGTCCCTGGCGGTGGGTCGGTGCTTCGAGTGCCAAGTGCTGCAGCCAGTGCTCTGGTGTCCCTGGCAGCTTCGCCACCTTCACTGCTCGTGTTGCGCCCTGGGGCTGACCCTTTCGAGCAGCTGAAGAGGCTCCTCCACCACCAGCCAGGTGTTCCCGTGCTGCCTCCTGCCCTGGGCCGGGTTCTTCCTCCTGTGGTATGGGCAGTGGAGGGGAGAATTGCGTGGCTGGTATGAAATGCTGCCTCCCTGGCAGCGTGGCGAGGGCAAGGCTCCTGTGTCAGCGGCGTCACCCAGAACACCCCCAGAACACGGCACCTGCAAGGCAACAATGACTCTTTGTGCCTGTAAAGAAATACCTGTTCTTAGCCAAAGCCACCCACAAAGGTCTGTGCTTTCCAGTCAGCTGCTCCCTGCCAGGAGCGGCCCCGGTACTCCTGGCAAGAACCTTTTGTTGCACTGAAACAATGCCAACATCTGTAACCCATTGCCAGCATTGTGCTTTGAAGCCATGTGGGAAGAGGTCGATGTGGTGGCAGGAGACCCAGCAGAGCTGCTGTGTCTGTTGGTGCCACAGAGTTCTGATGGGTCGTGTTTGGTATGGAGCATGTCAAGCACTTGCTGAGCAAGAAACCCTGCTGAGAGGTGCTTGCCCTTGGACAGGGACCCTGCAAGGGTTAACCTGCGCTCTGCTGCGGCAGGTTCAGCTCTGGCCACCCACACTCAGGTTTGCCTGGAGAATCCCAGAACACCAGGAGTTGGAGGGGACCTCAAGAGATCATCCGGTCCAACCCCTTACCCGAGTAGAACTACAGGTTTCTTTGGGCAGGGGCAGAGAGAGAAGGGTGATTTATTGTCATTTACAGTTTTAAAGTGTTTTAGCAAGCTTCCCATGCTGCCTTTCCAATGAGAAGGGGGGACGGGTGTGCTCCGGAGGCTGGGAGGGGACATGGCCAGGACAGGGGACCCAAACCACGCCAGTTATGTCATGCTCAGCATAAAGAGGGGTTGGTGGGGAAGAGGAGTGCTGGGCTCCTGGATGTGCAGTTTTTGGGGACAGTCCAGCTGCAGGACAGCTCTGAGCTCTAGTCCTGTCACTGATAAAGCAGAGTCTCCTCGCAGGGGCACATCGGTTTCTGTGTCTGGCAGAGCTGCTGCAGTTACTCTTCTTGAAATTCCAAGATGTGGCACCTGGAATGTCCTTTGGTCACAGCCTTATTCACAAGCTCATGTCTGTTTCGTAGTACCCTCAGGAAATCTGGTCGAAATGCTCTGGTACCAGCTCACACTTTACTCTTTCTCACATCATGAGGGGTCACTGTAACCTCTAAAATATTTAGTTAACTCCTTCAGCATTACAGCAACGTCACCAGTACCAAAATCTTTAGTGTCAAAACCCAGAAACCGTTCAGACCAGCAACCCAGCCTGATGGGCCTGTGCCCATGTGCTACACCGAGGGTCTCACGTCCAAGTAAGGCCTCTGGGCTCCGTCACACGCTGCAGCCGTTGGGCGGCTACAGAACCTTCCTCGATCGAAGAGGTCTCATCAGAAACTTCCCAAACACTTTCTCCCCCGATGGGCAGGCACAGTAATCAGCAAAGCTTGTGAATCACAGCGTATTGATAAACATGTCAGATACTCTCTGAGGCATGAAGCAAAGGTCTTCCTTCAACTATCCAACACCAATAACTAATTAATGAACATCTTCCAGCAGCTATTATTGCTGTGAGAGCGCGGTTCATTTAACATGAAGAGAAATTCAAGCAGAGAATTCAGCACGAATTCACTTGCCACGGGGCAGAAGTACAGAGTGTACTGGAAGAACTTCAGTTCCCAGGCACCGACTTCTCCCTGTGCTTCCACCCCCTCCCTGCGCCGGGCTGGTGAAGCTGCCGGCTGCTGCCCTCCCCCCTCATCTCCCAAGAAAAGCTTTGGGTCCCTCCGCAGCTCCCTGTCAGCTGTCACGCAGGATGAGACCCGGGAGAGCAGAACCCGCTGCTGAGAGGCGCAGGCTGCGCCCTCCCCTCTACCCCACAGAGACCTCCTGGCACCGCGCAGTAACACGCGGCGGCCGGAGCGGGTCGGGCACTACAGCCACGTCTGCCACACGCTGCCCCGGAGGCCGCTTGTCCGACTCGGCACGAGTCCACCGGCACCTCAGCGTGAGCGTGGCTGCAGCGGTCCCGTGTGCCCCCTGCCTAGCTGGGAGCTCAGGTAACCAGCTGAGGGCCGGGCCGGGCCACGACGCGTGCCGGCCAGCAGAACCAGGACGGGCCCGGCAGGGCCGGTGTTTCTGCACAGGGGCCGAGCACAGCCACCACCTGCCGAGTGCAGGGGCGACGTGAGTGCCGGGCCTGCACCCCCTGAGGCCTGTGCTCCACCACACACCCGGGGACACCCCGATCTCAAACCCAGGGACACCCCAACCTCAAACCCGGGGACACCCCAATCTCAAACCTGGGGACACCCCGATCTCAAACCCGGGGACACCCCGATCTCAAACCCAGGGACACCCTGATCTCAAACCTGGGGACACCCCGATCTCAAACAAACGTGTGAGACACATCGACCGTTTCTCTTTAATGGCCACGGTGGCTGCAGAGGCACAGGACGGGTCTGGGAGGCTTCTCCAGGGGCGGGTGAGGCGCCGTCCTGCTGCCCCGTGGGAGCGGGGCTCCAGCCATCACAGCAGCAGCTCGTGGGGCATGGGGTCCCCTCGCAGCCCGGCCAGCAGGTTGTCAGCCGCCAGCACCGCCATCGTGCTCCTCGTGGCGTACGTGGCACTCCCGATGTGCGGCAGAACCACTGCAGGGGACAGGGTGGGTCACGTGCTCGCCTCTCATCTTCACAGCCCTTTGCCGCCTCCTTCAAGGGTCGTCCCGCTGGGGACGACCAGGGCCAGCGCCAGGCGTGGAGCACGCGGCAGATGACCAGAGGGCGAAGCTGGTGCTGCTTTAGGACGTGCTGCGACCCCGCACGCACGAGCCAACACGCATCGGGGCAGAGCGTGTGCCCCTCGTGCCTGGCAGCCCACTGGCTGGCAGTGAGCTGGGTAACAGGCCAGTCTTGCCACGGCTGCGGCAAGAGGTTCCCCTGCGCAGGCTCAGCGTGCCGCTTGCACAGCCCCGGAGCCTAGAGACTGGTGGAGCTCGGCAGGGCATGAGCAGGAACCTGGCTTCTCATTCAGGCACCTGCTGGTGTCAGACCCATCCAGGAACTCCACCCCTGCCTTGGCCCGTGGAATGGAGATCCACCAGGAAGGTGCTGAGCAATGAGCTGATCTCATCTGCATTCTGTGGACGTAAAGTACCTCCCACGCCTGTTCTACACGGTGTGGATGGGGTCTCTCCCTCTAGCAGCTCCTGGCGTTGCATGGTGATGACCTTAATTCTGCTTAGACACACCTGACCTCCCTGAGATACACTCGAGCTCCCTGTCCTTCCACACTCCAGTGCCTGTTTGCACCACTGAGGGGGACAGGGATTTCTCATCACACCAGGTAGCAGGTCCCCAGCTGCAGGTACACGAGGGTCCCCAAGCACTGGCTGCTGGAGCGTGGCCGCGTTCGGCTGCCCAGACGGCCACTTACCGCAGTTCTTGAGGGAGAGCAGGGGGTGGTCAGTGGGCAGCGGCTCCGGCACTGTCACGTCCAGGCCCGCTGCTGCGATCTGTCCATTGGCCAGCACATCATACAGGTCCTCCTGGTTCACCACAGCACCCCTGGCAAACACCGAGGTAGAGACCCAAGCTGCTGCTGGAGTGTCCCATGGGCTCCCAGGGACACATAGCGAGGTCACAGGCCACGTGTGATGTGTCCCCAGGGCTGTGGAAGCAGATGTGAGACCCACTCCAGATGCACCTGAACCTCTCAGCACAATGAGCTACTCCTGCTCCAGGCTGAGCACCAGCATGAAAAGAGACAGGTGCTTGAGCACAGGATGACCCCAGGTCAGCCGTGGGGACACAGGCTTCCTGAGGTGTCCTGGGCAGCTGGATGTGCCATGTGCTGGGTTATGTGGGTTCTGCCTGGCCACCACATGTGGCAAGAAGCCAGTGGGAACAGGAGGCAACTGCTGGACTCATCCAAGGAGCCCTATCGCAGCCAGCTGCATCCCGAGAGCAATGGCCCAGCAGTCACAGCCCTCACTTGAGCGCTCGCTCACCCTTACCCTCCCATCACACATCATCTGTCTGTCCACCCACAGGGTGGGACATGGGGTGCTGGGGGGGGACAGGGGCTGTGGCCCCCAGGATAACCTAACCTGCCTTTGCCCTGACTGAAGAGACCTTGGTCTGGAGCATGTTAGGGACACGCTGGGCTGCAGCCACGAAGGCTGCACAGGCGGCCTGGTGCCCCAGGGGAAGCGTGTCAGACCCCACCTGCAGCCACAGCCATCAGCAAGGTGGTTGTCACCTCCTCCCCGTGCAGGACACTACTTTGCAATTACCTGCTTGTGTTGATGAACACAGAGGTCTTCTTCATTCTGCTGAAGAAGTCCTTGTTGCACATTCCCTGGGTGGCCGGAGTCAGAGCACACGTCACCACAACGAAGTCTGACTCTTCAGCCAGCTTGGCCAGAGGGACTGAGTGGAGAAACGCGCGTCACCGCTCTGCTGGGACCTTGCCAAGTGCATCAGCAACCCTCCTCTCCATAAGGTCCACCAGCAAGTGCTGCTCCGCAGAGACCCGGCGGGCAGGGTGCCACGAGGACCAGCCACCGCCCACCAGGGCCGTGCGCAGCCCTGCGGCGCTGCTGCAGCGTCCCAGTTACGTTCAAAAGGGCACCTGGCAACGCCGCGGCCACCGGCCCAGCGCGGGCTCCGGTACGTACGTCACGCTTAGACAGAGAAGTCAGCAGCAACAGTTTGTCCCAGTGTTGTATTAAATCTCTCTGCACAGTGCCCACAGCGACCTGTGCCGCTTTCACTCAGGGGGTGAAAGTGCAGGACAGGATCTGCTGATCACCTCGTGCAAGGAAGTGCCAACAGAACTGCGCTGGCTTCGGAGCGCAGACTCAGCGCTTGATGCCGCCTCGGGGCCCTGACGGTGTCCCCTTGGAGCAGCAGCCCTGCTCAGCAGCCAGAGACGTCCCCAGGCCTGGCAGGACTGTGACACTCATTTCAAAGCAGGAGGCTAAAGCTGATGCTCGTTGCCAGCAACCGACCGTCCCTCCCCTGGCCCACTCCACGGGGCAACACCCCCGGAGCCGCCCCGCAGCGCGCGGCCGGCCGCTGCCCCGCTCCCAGCGCCGCCCTCACCGAAATCAGCTCCGAACTCGGCAGCACACTCTGGCTTCGGGCCACTGCCGGTGTACAGGAACCTCCTGACCCCGAACGGCTTCAGGCGTCGGGCAATCGCCTGGCCTGGGTGCGAGAGAAACGACCGTCCAGCCGCTGTGCCGGGTGTCTGCTGCTGCTCACCGCAGGGGCGAGCCCCCAGCACAGCGGGGCGGTGGAAAGGGACCCGGGGGACGCTGCACGTGAAGCTCCCTAGGGAGAAAACCGCAAAGGAAGGAGAAAAAGAGCCTCTGCTGGCAAAGTCCGCAGCCGAACGGGTGGCAGGCGTGTCACCTTGGACTTTGTCAGGGCCTGTGTTTCGCTGACAGCCAAGTGGACAATGTCCAGTTTGCTGCAGCGTCCGGATATGGTGGACGTGCTCACACGCGTTAAGCTGAGGCCTGGTGAGTCAAGGCTGCTGTCGGGGAGGCCCTGCCCAGCTCTCCCAGATTTCAAGCTGGGGATGCCACACTAGCTAACCCTCCAGAACCTCCAGAATCTCCAGAACCTCCAGAATCTCCAGAACCTCCAGAACCTCCAGAACCACGCTGCCTCCACCAGACAGGCAGCGCGCGCCCGATCGCACTCACCGATCCTCCCCAGGCCTATGATGCCCACCGTACTGCCCAACAGGCCATGGCCACACATCCACAAGGGCTTCCACGTTGTCCAGCCACCGCTGCCAGAGAGGAGACAGAAACAGATGTCAGCCAGCAGCTGGGCACAGCTGCCCATGGCTCCCTCCAGCATCTGGGCAGGGATGGCAGCGCTGCAGGCGGCCAGGCGATCTGAGAGCTGGGCACTCCAGGGTCCTGCTCCACCCCATCTCGGTGGTCTCTTGCAGGAACCTGCTTGGGCCTGGGGTGTGCCGCAGCGGCCTCGGGGCTGATTTACTTTAGGCACCATTAATCCCAGCAGTCAGGGAGCAGACCCTGCACACACGCCCTCCTCGAGGGGTCTGCGGCACCCTCAGGCGCTCCCTGCGGGTCCCGTAGCTGCGGAGGGGGGCTGTGACGCCCCAGCACCCCTGAGCAACACACCTCCAGAGGCACCGGACCGAGGGAGCCAGCCCGGGCCCCGGCCACTGACAATACTCACGTCTTCACCTGCTCCACGGCCTCGGGCAGCCGGCGGCACGCAGCCAGGAGCAAGGCGACCGAGAGCTCTGCGGTGGCGTCGGTCAGGACGTCGGGGGTGTACCCCACACGGATCCCGCTGCAAGGCAAGCGCAGGTCGGGGGAAGCACCTCCGGCTGTGGGGCGCTGCCCAGGCCGCTGGGCAGGCACCCGCAGCACCCAGGCATGAGGACGTCCCTTTGGGGGCGCGTGAGGGGGTGCAAGTGGCAATCCCCTTCCACGCTCCACCAAAGCCCACCCGCCCGGGTCGCCCTCCTTCCGCGCCGCGTCCCCAGCCGCCCCGTCCCGCACGGTCGCAGGGCTGGCGTGTGTTACCGCTTCTTAATCTCATCCAGGGCGAGGTGGTCAAACCCCACGGACATGGTGCTGATGACCTTCAGGCTGGGCCCTGCAAGACCCCCAGTGTGGCTGGGCAGTGTGGCCCCGGAGGGGTCAGGGGATGGGACGGGGGG
>VXBZ01002440.1:0-20726 GCA_013399135.1 Heliornis fulica | reverse complement strand
CTTTGGTTGATGAATGGAACATCCAGCCCAGAAAAACATAACATTAGCAATGAACACTTTGTTGGAGAACATTGTGACAGACCTATTTTGAAAATCTAAATATAATACTGGATCAAATTCTGTTGAGTGTTTGAGCGTTTGTTATTTGGACTGAAGGCCTGGAATATTTCAGGTGCTTAGCCAGCATTCTCCAGATTTGAAATAAGATTATACATTTTCTCAGAAAATATAGAATTCAATATATGGTTTGATATGCTAGAATCCTTAGTGATGTACTGTCCTTTTAGTGACCATTATCTGTCTGTAATAAGCAGTGTGAGTTCACCACTTCACCTTTCACCTTTCACAATCTGATTTGCTTATGTACAGGTATTGCCCATACATAGCAACGCATTTTAAACAATAAACCATTAACTTAATATGGTAATTATCCAGCACTCCATACTAACATGAGTAGTGCTATTGTAATTATTTAACTAAGTGTTTGACTTATATAGAAAAGTTATTTAATCGATGGGTTTCTTACTAGGATATTTCTTTCTATCAAGATTGCACGTGCAGTGATGAAGTCTATGTAACCTGAATTATTTGACAAGGGACTGATCTGGAAACAGTTGCTGAGGGCTCTTTCATCTCTTGTAAAACTCAAAAGAGACAGAAATGAAAAAGCGATAGGATTCAACTAAGAAAAGGATGGCTGATAACATAGATCTCTGGTTGAAAGCTAATGGTTAAAAACTTCATTTGACTGTTTTTATTGTCTAAATCCAATAAAACCTGTATTAATTGTTTTGATTAGATTTTTATTATGTTTTTAAGCAGAAATAGATGTTATGTAAAACTGATGTAATGTGATGTGATGTGATGTGATGTGATGTGATGGCAAATAAATAATACTGCATGCCCTTCAAGCTGGAATTCCCATTGTTAATCTTAGTCATTCTGAAGTGGCCTGTATTATCAGGTCTTCATATTTTGAACTAATAGAAGCATAATACTAGAGCAAAGCAACAGTGAAAATATAAAGTCCCCTGTGGCTGCAATTGAAGCTCTAAAAGCCTGTTTTTCATTTTTAAACTATTCCTCTGGGCATAGGTAATGTTCAAAGAAGCATTTTAAAGAGAAAATGAAACTTTAAAAGCTTCAAAATGCAGTTGTAGGAAATCCAAGATGTCGTCTCTGACATCTCCTGTCTTATTGATAGTCTTATGGGAAACAGCAACATTCAGAGCTTCTCTTGGTACATCAGAATACTTCAGGAAAGGTTGGCCAGGTCTTTCTAGAGGATCCTAGCAACTTTGCAAAATCAAACTCCTTACCGTGAAGAAATCAAAGAAGTGGCTGCTTTATTCCACTGGTTTATTTCAGTTTATTCCAGCTGAAAGACTAAAGCTTTTTTTAAAAAAAAAGAAAAAAAAACCCAAAACTTTACATTGTGGTAATACTAAGTATATCAAGGAGTTGAAAACAGGAAGAATTATGTATTCCAAATTGTAATGTGATAGTTTTACAACAGCAGTGACCATATACAGTGCAAATACCCAGAATTAGTGGAGAGCTAATGACAGGAGCTACACAATGGGAGAGAGATGCCTGAGTGAACATGGGCTGGAAGTTGACTGGAATGCAGAAAATCTTTTGCCATAGATACAGCAAAATGCTGCCAGATTTTAATTTCCTTTGAAGATTTTTATCTTAGACTTTATTTGTTAATAAATAAAGGAAAAGAAACATTGCAAATTTTGGAAGAAGTTTCTTGGATATTATGAGTAATTCTTACAATACTTGAAAAGATGACAAATTTAAAACTTCCACCATTTCTCAACTGAACAGCTTCTGAGATCATCCAGATTCTCCTGAGAACTTTCATAGTACAACAGCATTATTTGTTCCTTTGGCACAGTTAATTAGTCTTTTACATCAATGTAAAGCAGCAATGTCAGTTTTCTTTTTAATCTTTATGAAAATTACTTGAGGAAGTAAGAAATGACCAGTCAAACACAAAAAGTCACTCACAGAGAAAATGAAATAAAAATTTCTTTGGGAAAAGATGGCAGTTCTGGTAGAACAAAAACAAAACTGGAAAAAATCCAGCTTTTAGGCAAACTCTGTTTCAAAATCCTTTAAAATTCTAACAGGGTAATCTTTACAGTCTTTTTCTTCCTAAATAATCATAACCTGTACAGCTGTAGGTATGTAAATGAAAGAAGTTACTCATCAATATTTGAAATTGAAAGTTACTAGTAAAACTGTAAGACTAAACACAAAGAAATAAAAAGTTGGGAGTTGAAAGCATTTTCTGCAAGGACACACCATTATAGGATAAGAATTTCAAACTGAGATAGAGGGGGAAAATCCTCTGAAATACGTTTATCAGCGAATGACCCTGATCAGCTGTGTTCCATCTGAAGAAGATCATTACTGTAGACGTCAAGGTAGTGCAGGAGACAGGTTAAAAATGGGTTTCAGATTATTGACACTTACTTTTTATTAAAGTTTATTTACAGCTAGGGATAAGTGTACATGGGACCAGAGCTATGGAACTTTTTTAACCTCCAGAGATTATATCTTTGAAAATCTTTGAAAAATTCATAAAGTATGTATTTCTTGCATTAATCCTATCTGAATAGATGTCTTTCAAACACAATGCTCTAATTCTTTCAAGTTTTTATACTTTAATGTAATTTCATTTATATGTTTTCTGTTGAATTTATATGAAAGCCTGAGCATTTCTTGAGCAAATCATATGCTTATAAGCTTTGCTAAATTGTAGAGGATTAAATAAGTGTAATGATTTAAGTTCTCTGTCTAATCAGGATTTAAAGGCCATATCTAGCATATAACTGCCTCCCCAAAGGAAAGACTCTATTGGAAATGCATGTTTAAACTTGCAGCTCACCTTCAACTATTTGCTGTTGCTTTATAAATCTGAGATTTTCACAGAACAGACACTGATGATTGATGCCTAAAGATGTGCATACAATTAAAATGCACCCTTGTATTCCTGAAGAGATGTATTCTTCTCTAATCAATTGAAAAAGAAATCTGTAAAGCTTAAACTCCTTAAAAGTGAAGCCTGCTTTAGAAGAGAAAATGAGGTATATTTACGCATAGACTCAGCTCTAAGAAACGGAAAAGAGCATTGGTGATGGTAGGTACTTGCAATAGCATGTTTAAAAGGAATGTCCTAAATACCGATTTCTAGTGGAATTTCTCTGCCACCTGTAGCTTAGAGCTATGTCCCAGACTTTTTTGTTGGTTTTCATTAATAAAAATTCAACAGAAGAAAAGTCCAGGTGCAGAAACATTTCTATTCTGAAGAGCTGATGTAAGAATATATATATGTATTATTTTTATAGTTTCTGAAGACTATTTAGAGCTAATGGTGGAAATAAAAGAACTTTCAGAATCAGATGTAGTAATTCAATACTGCTAATCATAGTAATTCATTTACATCACTGCCCTCATCCTGAGCTGTTCTGATGAGCCTACTTTAAAAATAGATAGTTCTATTTTGTAATTGCATACACTTTTGTCTAAAGATATGAAAGTATGAAGTAAGCAAGCAAGTTGTCATCTACTGGGGCTTGGAATGCTGAAGGGAGCAAGTTTTTGAAACAATCTTCATTCACTTACAAATGTAGCAAGAAACTATCAACCTTGTAAAAAAGTGCCATATTACAGACAGGGAAGAAGATGCAGACTATGTCTGGATATGGACCATATTTCAGTTATGAGTTTTCAGAGTCCTGTTCATATCTACAGTTCCTAGACAGATAACTTCTTTATATTTCTATGTCATTTCCACAATGAATGTAAATTCTCCATTCAAAGCACACATGTTAATGACATTTGTGAGTACTGAAATAACTAACTCTATCACTATTAAGACCTCTCATTACTGAATTCTAGCTTCTGTGCTGCTTCCTTTGGAAGGCAGTTCCAGAAACACGTTATTCTAATAGTTTAGAACTGTCTCATTTCCAGCTAAATGCATTTACAGTCATCACCATTTTTTCCTAGTGACAGCATTGTCCTTTAGCTTACAATATCACTGCTCAATATTTACTCCTGCAATGTGTTTTTTAGACAGCAATCATATGTGCTCACAGACTTCAATTGTTTTGCTCAGCTGAACAATTCAGGCTCTTTAAATATCTTTTTGCAAAAGTCTCCCCAGTACCTTGATTACTCTAAGAGCCTTGCTCTGTACTTTTACACACTTAAGGGGATTTGTCTTGGACCTTGGTACAATTACAGAGCCATTACCTTCAGATTATGTCTCCCCAGATTTTAATGCTACAGTAACAAAATCTCAACAGCTGTGGAAACTCTGAGCTCCCTTGTTGATATAAGACCATCATCGGAGATATTGCAGAGCAAAGAGAATGGCAAGTTAGAGAGTGAAAAATTCTTCTATGTTTATAATATTAAAAAGGTGTTTTCTCATTAGCTATACAGAGAAGAAACCTTATTAGGGATAATTCAGCATCACTGCTTAAAACCTACCTGAGTGGGGTTTAAAATGTTACTTTTAGAATATGAAGAAACAAAATCCAAAACATTTTCTTTCAAATCATTTCCTTCTCATCCCAGCTCAGTGGGTCTTAATTATTGTTGGTCTTGAGACTGTAATCTAACAAATATAACTTTGAAAATTCAGAAGTTCAGATTTAATCTCAGATCAATGTTGTAGACTTCTGTTCTAGTGAAAGAAATGTTCAGCCTCCAAATTTAAAATGAGAATCCATGTGGGAACCAAAAATTCTCTCACTAGTTTCAGTGGGTTCACTATCTCAGGAAGAAATTATTTTTGTTTGGTTATGGAAAGAAAGAGGCAGTAGTGTAGATCAGGCCCCCACACAGTGATCCAGTGTCTGATAAAACATATCTACCTACAGTGAATAAGTATTTTTAAGGAAAACTGTGTGCTTTATGCGCTATGCATGGTATGATAAGTATACTTGGAAATTACCTTTGATACTAAATCCACAATTAAAACAATGGTTAAAAGAGGACATATTATAGCTTTTGGATCACAGCAATATCAATATTTCTTTTTTTTTTAATACAATATTCTGTTCACAAATGTTGGAATACACTGCACATTACCTAACGTTCTATCTTTCAAGACAAGCCTCTGTCAGTGCGGTACATTAAATGCTGCAGCTGAGACCAGGACAATTTTTGCACAGACCTGAAAAGAATGATCCATTTCAAGTATTACTTGACATATTTCAGGATCACAGAAGAGGCAGTTGAGTTCTAGACTTTCTCATCTCATGCCTCACATATGAGACTCTCTTTCTGTCTCTCTCTCTATATATATTTATATAGTTTTTGTAACCCACCAACTGTTTAGCTTATTTAGTAGGGCACACAAATCAATATTTTTCATGATGATAACATATCCACTGTGTTCTGTGGATATTATATTTTTGCTCTTTAAAAAAAAAAACCCAACAACTCCAATTTCAACATGTTTTAGCCCTAAGCAGACTGCTTTTATTAATTTCATTGATTTTCAAATGTGTTTTTTTAAAGCTCTTCAATCGCAGAATCTCTTTTGGAGAGCAGTGTTTATTTACATGGTAAACTAGGTGTTGAGCGTAGATGCTGTGGCAATAGGAGCTAGGACCACTTTGCTGGTGTACTGGCTCAGCAGGGCACAGAAACTATGTTTGAGCTGCTGAGGGGCAGATCTTCAGTTTGCATAAATTGCCATAGCTGCATTGATAGGAATTTTGCGAAGATAAGTTGTAACATCTGAGGCTTTGCCCCTTAAGCCTGAAATGAATTCAGTGATGATATCTTCTGACATTGCTATTATTATTATATTTTAAATTGTTTTTCTCAGTTGTCCTACTGTGAAATTTATTGACAATTTTCAATCTACACCATATCATGTATCTAGCATTATTTCCTACACTGTAGCTCTTGTTTTCTTACTGCTCCCGGTGTTTCAGCCAATTTAGAAGCATACATAGAGTCAAGACTATTACATATCTATATTCCACATAGTTTTGCATAATTTCTGACTCTTTTTACTTATTTTTTAGTTTTACTTGGCTGCTAATCACACGGTTAGGTGCATTGTGGATCCTCAAGTTGTACTTTAGTAATAACAGGGGCAGGTCAGGATGAGGGAAACAAAAGAATTCTTTCGGATCTGACAAAGCCATTAAGCAATCTTTTGTGAGGGGTCCTTCTGTTGTTGTCCTTCCACAGCTATCACTCAGTCTTGTGAATCAGCCAGATGCCCATGACCAGAAGATCTGGGACTCTGACACTGAACAGATTTCACTAAACGGCCTAGAGGACTTCTTTGTTATTCAAACCAGGAGGTGAAAGACTAGTAGCAACCACCTGCCCACCAGTCACAAGCACCTTCAAGTGACAATGGGCTGGAGTCAAAGGCTGCAGATGCTGAACGGCCACTGAATTCAGGAGGGTTCTTTCACAAGTTAATCAATAACTCCACAAACCATGCCCTCTAAAAGCTACAGGCCAGTTCAAGGATTTCTGAGAGAGATTCCATTTTTGGCACTTTAAAAATGGATTTCAAATATTAAAAAACAGATTTTCAACTCAATAGAATGGATTGCATTGAACCAAACAAGTTGAAATTAAAAATGCTAACAACTTTCTCAGTATTTTCTCAGTCAGATTTAAAAAATAGTAATGCATTTGAATAGATTGGTTTTGAAGAATAATGGTAATGAAATGGCTAATTATTTTCAATTAATAATGAAATTAATTGATCTTTTACCTGACTTGGAAAGGTAGAAAATTATTCTCATATCAATGAAAACAGACCAAATAAAGTGTTTTGAGCAGGAATCAATCTGTACTAATAAATTACTCCAACACTTAGCAGTGCTCTAAAAGTAACTGTTTGGCTTTTTTACATATTCTTGTAAGCACCAAATCACTACACCTGAAAATGCATTTCTAGAAATGCTAGAAATAGATGTCTGATCCTGCAAATAAGTAGGCGTGCACATAAGTAACTATATTTATGTGGACTGAGGTTAGTAGAATTAGTCACAAGTATGGCTATTCTGGTACATGTGTAGAGAAACAACTGGGTGGTGGCTGAAATAGTCATTGCTATTGCACGATTCAGGGAAAAAAAATCTACCACTTTGTCAAACTATGAGATCAGACATGCCTATAATTTCCCACTTAAAAAAAAAATCAGTGATGTGGATTCAAGTGCTTTTTTAGTGCAACATGTTTATCTACACTGTGCTCAGTGACACTGAGCAGCAGCAGTCATAAGAGCTCTTGTTTCTTTTGGATACCTCAACCCAAATGCCAGTGACTGCTATATTAGTACAGTTCTTCATTAAGAATTGACAATAGATTGATTAAAGCAAAGTTAAATCTGTGTAATTTGCTATGGATACTCCAAAAAATTATTGGATTATAAAAGTGTCTTCAAAGACTCTGCATTACTCACAAGGATAAAGAATTTATAATACCATCTATAACAATGACATCTGGACTGAAATATATATAGCAATTGTAATAATAGCTTCAGATTAATGCAATACCTGGAGGTTAGCTACCAACAAAGATAATGGAGGTTGGCATATATCAGGTCAGCAGTTCTTCTACTTTTATCAGGCAAAAAATGCCTACTTGTGTCGATCATTACCTTTTAATTATATTTTAATTTTAGAGAATGTTACCGTGGCTAGTTGTAGTATTTAATCATCAAACCCCTATGTTTTAATATTTTAAAAGCCAAAAATAAAATATGTACCAGCAAAACTATTTAAAAATACAAAACAAAGACAAGGTTTTGATTTCATTAACTGAAATCAACTAAGCTCTTTTATCCCTTTCTTCCCACTGCAATGAAAGACGACCTGAGCCCTCTTTGAAACCAGCACAGTGTGATCTGAGGAATGGGGAAATGTTGATTGACTGGCACTGCATGCAATAATTTGAAATGAGCATAATCTTTTCAGGTAAAAATGGAACAGTGCACTGTTGATGTATGGATGAACGTGGTCCCTCCCCACTGCCTAGGGCAGGCAGCCGAGTGGAGATGGTCTGTAACGATGGCCTGGCAAATATGACAGGATGATTTTTTTCACCCAGTTTTCAGCTAATCTGTAATGTCACAATCACACCGCTACATTTTCTGCAGACCTACTGGACCTGCTGCTGCTTCTGCAGCTGTGGGGCTCATCTCCAGTGCTTTTCTCCCAGGGGATATAGTTGTCTTGTCAGGGGGTGCATGGCACTGGGCTGGGTCATCCTGGGCTCCATCCCCAGCCACCAGCCGGATCTCTGACGGTGCCGACGGCAGAGAGTGTCATCACAGGCATTGCTGAGAGATGCTGCTGCAGTTGCTGTATTGTGGTGGCAGTACAAATTTTAGATTTACAGACTCCTGGCCAGTTTTGTGTTTCCTCCCATATTAATACTACAGAAAAATAATCTGGAGGCCAGGGCCAGACACAAGCAAGATCCCCCACATGGATTGCATGGCTGTGCCTGTGGCACCAGCAGCTGCAGCAGCTAATATCCCAGCTTTTATGCGGATCTTAAAGCCTGGAGAGCAGGCTGCAGATCTAGCTTTTACTGCCTGTGTTTCTATAGCTCTGTATTTTTAGGTCTCACTCTTGCTAGCTTGAGAAAGAGAGGCTTCAGGAGTCCTCCATTTTGGAAATGTGATGATGGTTATTTTTTTTCTAGATTCAATACCTTTGTTATAGGTCATTTCTTAAAAATCCCAGATGTAAAATTCACCTTTGATTATAGAATCAAACAGAATGGTGCTAAAGAAGAGGAATGGCTGTTCTGTTTTCCCATTCAACCACTGAAATTATTGCATGTAACACAATCACAGAATGACAGAATATTAAGAGTTGGAAGGGACCTTGAAAGATGATCTAGTCCTTTAGGTCTATGGAATATCAGACTTTTCTTTTGTGGAAGTTCATTATTGTGCTGAACAAATAGTAGTTTTCTTTGCCTTAAAAATGTTTATTGACTTGAAACAAAATATATATTCTTTTCAGTGAAGCAAGTTTAAAGGCTGCTCGGATAAATGAGCCTTTTAACATGATATTTAATTTGAAAATAAATGTACAAATAAACACAATGAAAGTACTTATTTGATTATGTTTGGAACTTCAAAAATTAAATATCTTATGAAAAGCTGTAAATATTTTTTTTCTGCATCAATTCTTGCTTTTTTTTTCATAGCTGAAAAGTTTTGATATCAACTTGGATTTGGAAAACCTTGCCTCAACTAAAAAGTTTCTGATAGAATTTTTTTGCTCAGCTTAGTGAAGTTTTGCTTGTAATAATAGAAAATTGAAGGGCACAGACTCAAGCCTTTTCATTTTCTTTTGGCCAATTAAATTTTTAGGTTCTGATTTTATGTCTTTGTGTGCTAGTAGTAAGTTTCCAGAATAATTTGAACAGTTTCTAAATAACATCTTACATTCTTGCACATTGTCTATTGTCCTCTTTCCAGTTTCTCACTTCTCTCTTAGGCATATGTGCTGTTACACTTGAGTTTAGCTGTTGTAAGCCTGGTGTCAGAATGGCTTATTTATTGTAATGTAACTATAGATAATTGGTATTTGAAAATATGGACAGAGAGACATGTTTCTTGGAGGGACATAACATAACAGGTTAGTTAGACCTTAGAAAGAGGCTTGATAAAAAAGTATTATGCTAAAATAGGGGTCTGTTCATTTCAGCAGTAGCTGATGCTGTCACTTAAGTATGAACCAGGAACCCAATCAGAGATAACATTTCTTGCAAGCAAAACATGATTTCATGACTGGAAAAATGTTTGTTCTTCTAAGCTCTGTGAGGTTCATTATATAAAAGGGAAATTATGTTTCACCAGTCTCAATCAATGCTATTCTCTTTAAGGGCCTCAAGTCTTACCCCCAGCAAAGATTGCATTGCAATTAATCTATTTAAACAGAACCATTGAGAGTTTTCTTTGTCATAGGACTTCAGTAATAGACCTTAAGGCAGCTCTTTGGGAACCAAAGGATAATAATTTCACTACACAGCAGTAGTATTATTAAAGAAAATGTTGAAGTCATATCTGAGAATTGGTGTGATGAAAAGCTGAATTGGAAGGGCCTCAGATATGTCAAATTGCAGATTGAAAGTTAAGGCAGTATTTTGGGCTGAAGTCTGTATCACAATACGTAAAACTGTGTTGGCTGATTGAATCTGCATGTGGACCAGCTTCCTGAAGAGATCTGTGCCTTACTTCTGTGAAACACCGAGTAGTCAACAAATCCCACGGAACTTCTGATTTCTTCAAGCAGTTCAGTGAGCAACACAGAACTCATGGATGTAGAACTTAGGAGCTACCCTATTTCATCTTCCTGCAGCAGACCTGGCTAATAGACATGAAGAGAATGAAGAACAACTCAGCGATCCACCAGTGTTATATTTTCCACAAGGTTGGCAAAGTTTGTATGGTCAGAGCGCTTGTGCATTTGTCAGTAGCCTTCACAAGCAGACTCCTACATGTTATACCTGAAATATAATTCAATATCAAGCCATCAAAATGTCATTAAACAAATAAAAACTTATCTAAGATGACTTTCTTAACAATACCGTCATATTCTGATTTTCTTCACTTACGGTTAATAATGTGATGCTGATGACCTATCTAAATCATTACATCTGACACAAAGACACAGTTCTTGTAATAATTCAGAAATCCAAAGCAAAACAAAAAAACACAACCAAAACCTCAAGACAAAGACTTGGATTGATATTTTAATATTTTTTTTTAATTTCTGGAAAAACATCTTATATCATGAAAAAGTGTTGTGAGCAGTACATCACCAAGTATATTTTAAAAGGATAATTCAATTAATATATGATCATAATGGAATAATTCATTAATTTACAGAAATATTGAATAGACTTAGAATGAGTGAACTTCTAATAGTGAGTAGAAATAAATTATTGCATCCTTACTGTCAAAGTAATTTCAGGTTTTGTATTCATCCTCTGTTAAGCCTTTTAGCTTATTTCAGTTTTTAAATCACACAGAGTAGAGCTTTAGAGGACTGCATCTCTGTGATTTATAATACAAAGGAACAATTATTTCTGCAGGTAAAATTGCACTTTTTGAAAAAGGTAAGATAAACAGATGTGCCTAAAGCATTTAATAAAAATCATGGAGAAATGGCTAAATGTATTACAAATAGCAATAATAATAAAAAAATACAGCCATCAACTGTCTAAAGTACTCTCTGTACATTTGTGTGTCTACCTATATGATTCAAGTGGCTATAAAAAACCTGAGAACAGAAAGGCAAAACCTTTTGGATAATCCCTTAAGCCGTCAAACAATAAACAGAAACAGGTTCTGACATGTAATTTATCAAGCTGTGAAGTTTCTATTCTTATGAACAAAAACCTAGTAAAAGAAAAATAAATGAATAAAGTGAGTGCAGTCTTGGGAAAAGTTTGATTTCAAAAAAATATAAAAATAAAGAGATTAAGCGTCCTTTCTTCAAGTTCAAGGCATTTTCATTAGAGCAATAGAAAAAAAATATTTTAAATACATGCAGATAAGGATAGGGAAAAAGTTAGTTATATTTCTTGAATTTTCAAGAACTTCTGGAAGAAGAAAAGTTTTCTTCTTTGACCTGACATTTTCTTTGGCAGAGGTTTAACCAGCATTAATATCTTCTCATTTATATGCATCAGAAAAAACGCCTGTAGCAGTCCAGAGTGTGAACACTATATTAACTACATTCTAAGCATCCTGAAACACCCCAGAATTGCAAAGAAAGAGGCCGATAGCACTTTTCCAAAGACTTATTTTTCTGTAGTCTCTGTGAGTCTTCACAATGCTCACTGACACTAAACCAAAACCCACAGGAACATTTTTCCTCTGTTATTAATTGACTCAGAATGAAACACAGCATAGCCCAGCTCCCAAGTTCTTTTTTACAAAAACTATTAAGGACTGTTCTCATCACCCAAATACACATACGTCACAGCTCACAGGAGTTTGGGTCTCATATGGAGTTCCCGATGTCTTTCACTTAGTGCACATGTGAAACGAGCTTTTTGTTTATTTGTTTATCTACTTCTTGTGTGCATCCAGATCCTGGAGGTCATGTGAATAATGCAGTATTTGCCCTTGTGCTTTAGATTTAGAGTGGTTTCTCCTCCCATATCTCATTTTCACACTGAAATTACTCAAATTAGATTTCTGGTAAGAAAAAATATGCAATTTGTTTTTCTCTCTGAGAAAAGTGCTTTAATAACTTCTGGTTTGTTCAAAATAAAACATAAGGTGAGCAATTTTAATGATGGTTAATACTGCAGAAGTAAGAACTTTTCTGATGTTTTTGCACATGTTCAATATATATTAAACTTTTTGCCACATATTGGAAAGGAAAAGGCCTTGCCTAACAGCTCTTAAAGTTTTCTTTTACATTCTTAAGTGTTAGTGCTATATTACAGAAGATTTTACTGATGAAGGTTCCTGTCATAGAATTTTTTTGACTGATTGCTATTATGTGACATGCCACCCCTCTGAGCTAATTTTCAAAGGATGTGTTTTGGTTTTCTGCTGATTTTGCCCTAGTGGTGCTGAAAGTTGCTTTCTTAGATTCT
The DNA here is from genome assembly GCA_013399135.1 of Heliornis fulica. Taxonomy (NCBI): domain Eukaryota; kingdom Metazoa; phylum Chordata; class Aves; order Gruiformes; family Heliornithidae; genus Heliornis; species Heliornis fulica. Next base: position 8,093 of record VXBZ01002440.1, on the reverse strand, counting down.
CTCTTTATGAGAAGTGGGTTTGTTCTGGTTGTGACCTTTGTGTTAAGGACATATTTATTTAACTCATTCCCCAAGCCCCCACACCCCAATGGAATTCAGTTGTGTTGTGGTCACACGGTCCTCCAGCTACAGCCAAAGGACTCCTCTCAGTCTGCAATCTGCAATCTGCAACAGGTCTTCTGAGAATTGTGCATTTCTCTGCACAATTATAGCTTCAAATAGCCAAGGCCTGTGACAGCTGTCAGTCAGCATACACTTTCTGACAAAGACAGATGTATAACCTTACAGATCATGCAGTCTTTATTATTTGTATTTAATTATCCTCTAGTGGGAAATAATAACTGCACTTTTCCTTATGCGTTATTTTGGTGTAAGGTTGAAGCATTTGATAGCATGTACATTTGTAGCTTCCTTAAAACAGCTGGGCTATTTTCCTACTTGTTTCAAATTTTTGCAGCCTCAGGGTAAACCTCACTCTTCCATTATTAATTTAGACAGTTACAATTTCCTAGCAAAATAATTAGTCAACATGTGGCAAACTTCTGTAATAAACTAAATATAAAATGAATAATTAAGCTTCTTGTTAAATCGATAACATTGATCTAGACTTTTCTTGAAATCAAGTTGTAAGAGAGCAATTTCTTCTGACTTCTGAGTTCTCCATCTGAGAATGAAAGACTGACATTTGATTTTTATTTGTCAGATATTGAACTTTAAATAGTTGTATTTTCTGTCATTTAAATTTTATGGAAACTTGAACGATGAAATAAATCTACATATTTAATTCTTTGTATTCTCTTTTGTGAATATATGAAGAGCAAGGGCAAGGCAGTGAGCTGAGAAGGAGAAGATTTTGTGGATGCTCTACCAGAAAACAGCTTCCAGTTCTCTCATGTCGGTCTTAGATTACTGACATCCCTAAACTCATGTCTCTGTCACTTGTTTAGACCTAAGTTCTCAGGGTTGTTTTTAAGACAACAAATTAAGACATGAAAATATAACCTGCTGTTTTCCAGTTGCAGTTGCAGCTGCTGACATGTTCTTGGCACTATTGCTGCTTTCTTGTTGAAGTATTGTTCCCAAGAGGAAATGACATTTAATTGTAGGCTAGGGTTACCTGAGACTGGTTAGATACATTCGGTCTGCCTGCTAAATGATTACATTCTTTTATAACTTTTTGAAGGATTTAATGACAACAAGAGTTTGTTCATTTGCATGAAAATTGCAGTTTTGTCTTTGCCAAACCAAGGCATTCTTTGACATTCTGAAATATCAGTCTGACTTATCCTCTAGCAGAACAAGTACATGTACCTGTTAAAGTTTCTCTTGTGGATTTTATATTTCATATCAGAACAATGGTAACTGATCAGGGTGCATATGCAGTTAAAGAGCATAAAGAAAAGGAGCTAAAAGTCTTCTATATCCAATGGAAGTTCTCAGGCAGCCACTGCAAGGTCAGAGATACAGTCACCTTACTAGGCACCTAGGTGACAGAATTATAAACATGAAAATCAATCATTAACTCCTAAATATATATTTTAAATAAGTTGACTGAAATGGAAAATACTTCAAGAATATACTCTTTCACTAATAAAATAAACTTTTCAGACAATATATGGTATATTTCATATAACTCTTAATAATTTTGTGTATTAGGCACATACTGTCTCTTTTCCAGGCTGCTTTGCCTTCTGCTGTTAATGCCAACTGTCGTTAATGCCTGCATTTACCCATGGAAGCATCACCCAGAGCATATAGACTTACTAAAGGAGCAAATGCCAACATAATGCTCTAACCACCTGCCTGTCTGGAGCTGGCACCAGAACTGGCTAAACCTGCACTCTGCCCTGAGATTACTGGATACCATAATGGCTGTTTGGCACAATTGGTAGCCAGAGTAATTTATAAAAGCATTCAGACTTCTCTCTCCGATGCCAAGAATCTGGCCCAGCACATATCTGGAGTAAGACTGGAAGTGTGAAGGTGACACACAGCTAACTAGGAAGCTTAACATTAAGTTGAGCTGTGTGTATGTCAACAGATTATAACCAGACTCTGTATCAAAATTATGGACTCAACACAGAGACAAATTTTACTCTTCCACAGATGGTAATGGTGGGAAGGAAATTATTCGAAGACTTCATTACTTAAATATTGTATTCTTCATTTTACATGTAAAGGTTAGAACTCTTCTGTGCAATACATTTAGAGAAATTAATCATAATAGAAAGACTAACCACAGGGTGTATATGCTACAATATCCCTTTGAATGTTGAGCTCTGCTCACAGAAGTAACGCACCATTATAAAGTAAGAGTTCATAGTAATCCTTTTAAGAAAAAATTGGAAACTATATAATTTCTTTGGAGAGTTTATAGTTTTATTTCTTAAGTTGTGAGAAATCTTTCTCCTATAAAAAAAATGGCAACACCACCTTTGTGAGCTGAGCATCCAGCTAGCGTAATTTCCTTAATTGTGTAGTTCAGGTTGCACATCCCTTCTTCCACTGCTGCCTGGAGTACAGAGGCACTCCCTGATTTGCAATAACTACATTTAATATTCGTGTTCTAACAGGAATAGTTCCACCTCTGTAATACCCTAGAATGAAGACATACACTTCAGCATTTTGCTTGCATTTGTATCACAGCATGTACTGCCTGAATGGGAACTCTTCTCAAAAGCTAAGTAAAAATAAAGTTCTTCACACATTCCAGACTCAGCAGATGAGAGACACTATTCAACTCTGAGTTAGCAGGAATGCTTATGTCAATAGTTTCCTGATTTGGAATCTTGGCTAATAACAGTATTCATTTTTAATTGGAAAGAAAATCAGTTGGCTGGTGTTCTGAAAGAAATTACTGAAGAAAAATACAAGGCTTTTCCTCTAACAACACCCTAACTGAAAGCACCATTTCTGCCTTTTCATATACAAATTGGTAGGAGGTGATTCACCAGTCAAGAATGTAAAACCTGAATAACACCCTCCTGTTTTGCCATCAGACTGGGATTTTAAAGTATTAGTGCAAAAGCTTATTTATGTATATGATGCCTAGCATTGTGGTATTCTTACAAAAGAAATGTTTTATGAGTTGAAGAATATATAATACTTTCCCCAATTAGCCATATACTATTGCCCTAGCTTGCTGTTATTACTGTATACACACACAGATGTTTCATGCATGAGAATGAGTCAAAATTCACCACTGCAGGGTGTGTGTATAGATACACATATCTATGTAACTGTATATATATTTATGTATACGTGTAAATATACATATACATTTTTAAAACTGCCAAAGTAATACACAGAATTCAGCTGTGAGATTACTGAAATTCTTCGTGAAATAGGACTCCAGTAGCAATCGCTTTGACAGGCTACAGGGTCAGAACAAATCAGCGATACAGAGGCTAAGATTAGGAAATTGGACTGAATCAAGGAGCATCTCAAGGCGATGGAACAGGTTTATATGGCACTGTACAACAATATTAATGGTGCCATTAAATAGTACTATTAAAGATATAAAAGCACAGAAGCTACTGTAAAGAAGAATAATATCACATGGCTTTTGACTCAAAGGATTTACTCAAAAATTATAATAAAAATATACTTGAAAAAGATATCTCTGTCCTATGTATTAAGTAAAAAGACTTTTTTTACTTTACTCATCTGGCACCATCCTTATGAACATGTCAAACTCTTGGCAAAATAAACTACTTTAAGTATCCTCATTTCCTAGTGTAAGAAATCTCTATCAGAAGATGAAACTGGAGCATGAGTGAAGGCTGATGTTTTCAAGTTTGACAAATTAAATTTAGGCACTTAGTTTGGTAATCAAACACCTCCTTCTTTTTTGTAGTTTGTTTAATGATCTGACCATCATGTTTTCTGATAAAATTTGTGATGAAGAGATGTATAATAAATGTTAGTTTCCTTCTTTATGATTTTAAAGAANTACACTTCTTTTAAAAGGACCTTGTAGTTGGTTGTGAATCAGGTATTATTTTGAGGTTCACTAAGATTTAAAAAGGGGTTAAGTATTAATTCAAATAATGAAATATTGTATCAGATAATGCACTAGATGTGTAACATAGCACTCACATTCTAGGGCATCAGATTAACTGCATGAGATTAGGGAGTTCCCCTGTTGTGCTGTGGTATTTCATTATGCAATTTTGTTCACCTTTAAAAGGGAAGACCACATTTTTATTTAAGAGCGTAAAGATAGCTGAGGAGGAGAATTGCATGAGGATTAGTTATTGCATTATTTCAGCCTTATCATGCTAAACCAAATAGTTGTATTTCTTCATTATTATATTTCACATTGCCTGTGTCTCTAAGGTATTTTCATTCCAAGAATGTGTCTCCCAAGAGTATCCTTAAAATAGATGTACTTTTTAAAAGAAAAATCTTTTAATTTTATTTCAGTTTCAAAATACAACAATGTGGGTGTTCTTTTTCAGAAAATAAATGTGACTAGCAGCTTGGCAGGTCCACATAAGAATAATTAAATTAAAGCTGCGAATTTAGTATTGGGAGTTTCCTTTCTCAAACTGCATTTTATCTAGATTTGGAAAGACTGTAGCACATATATACAAAGGAATTAGACAGAGTTGGAAATGTATAGATATTTTTAGTACATCATATTAAGTCAATAAAGTTTCTATCACTTTCAATGGTAGGACCATCAAATACCAAATACAGAAGCAAAAGCATGGGTACCAATCTCGTTCAAAATTCCAGCCTTGAAGACATTACATAGATCAGGATGTAAATTTACCCCTCATAATACATAGTGAAATATCGAGTGGACCGGCAGAAGAATGGACAAACATTGAGTAGAAAACAGCTTCTGCATATTAGTAAAGAATGTTCATCATTTGCTAAGCAGTTCGTAACCTTATTCATGATTTGGGTGTCTCTCTTGAAAGAAGATATGAGACAGGAGGAGACGGGGGAAGAAGGCAGGAGAGTGGCTAGTTTCTTTTTCCTTTTTGAGTCTTCTCTCTTTTTTTCTTTGATTCACTTCTCTATTACAACCCATTTCTCAACCACTTCATAATGTGAGTTCATAAGAGGTTCATAACCCAGTGGATAATGGACTATGTTGTTAAATGCGTTCTTTTCTTATCCTTTTATAAGAATACTCACCCAGTCTGTCACTGCTTAATGTTTCACTGCTCCAATATCTTTATTTCCAATGTTGATGAGTGCAACAATGACCATTCATCATCAAACACAAGACTGTTACTTTATTTACTCATCCATTTATTCTTTTTCCTTTTTTTTTTTTTCCCCATTCTCCCACATAACTAGTTCATTTTCCCACCTCCTACTGTCTCTGCTTGCATGGTATCTATTCCCAGGCAGCAAATTATTCTGAGATCCTCAGTCCACATTTTCAGAAGAGATTTCTTGGTGTCTCTCATTGATCAGACCAGATATCAGCTATTTACAAAGAAGAACCTTTATTACTTTATTCCTTTTCCCGTGCAACCTTTAAATTTAAGTGTAATTATTCTGAAATATGTGCACCACTAATGCACAGCATGCCCCACATTGCCATCCTATGTGTCTACACCTTGGCCCTCTGGTTGGTACCAGGCTCTGTATCACTCATTTGAAGGATGCTGGAACGCAGGGTCACTACTGGGGCAGCTAGGGTACATTGTTGGGAGCCACCTTCCTGTGTCTAGGGTGTAACTAGTGCATCTGCCCTGGAACCAGCACTTTGGGTCACAGCACACACCACCCCTACCCACAGCATGCACATAACGCTCAGAAGCTCAGACTGCTGGTGACACAAAATCTCTATACCAAAGACAGCAATTTAAATCATTTTCTGTGAGTGAATCATTTTAACTTGGAGCCAGATAGTACTGATGTTTGCAAGATGGCCTTATTAGATGCTATTTATCTCTGCATTGGAGGGAACAATGTGGACTAGAGTCACAAAAAGAATAGCAAAACCTAATTTATGAATTGCTCCAACTGGAATCCACATTTCTTCCGAGCAGACAGACTTTTTTTTGTTGTTGTTGTTGCTAGCTTAATGAGGAACATAGTCTCATTTCTTCTTTGTAACTCGCTTCTTACAGCTTGGTCAGTTTGTTTTCATAATGCTGGGTCACATTCAGCTGTATTTGGACCCACTCAGGCATTGTATTGCTCAACTGGTTTTATGGCAGTTTATAGGTTTTATAGTTAAAAGTGCCACCTCTTCTTTAGACATTATAATTTATGATATTTAACTTGTTAAAGTGGCTTTTAAATGTGCCATCATTCATCCTCTTAAAAATGCAGCAACCCAAAACACAGCTAAGGTATACCTACTTGTGTGCACACTCACATATCCAGCATTCATAGTTTGATTCATGTCCTTGTAGTATTCTGAAAGCTTATTAGCTGTATGAATCGGTGTAGAGGCTGTTCTCTGTAAAATTGTCCTTTACTTTATTGATGCTTAATTCAAAATTATTCTACCAGAATCCTCCTTGACTCTTTCTTGCTACTAGATCCCTATCATTAAAAAAAAAAAAAAAAGAAATCTCTGCAGTGTGGATTTAAACCCTAACTGAATGTGTAACTTCATGGAAAATTTGGCCCTTGGTGCTTAATTCTCTTTCCTAGTTGCTCCCTCATCTCTCATCTGATTCCCAATTATTTCTCTTTCACACACATACTCTCTCTTCCTCCAGGGATTTCTCTTTTCTAGGCTGCCTCCTCTAAATACTGTTTTCTAATTCTTGTCTCTTGTCCCCATCATCATGACTTGTCCCCATCAGACCTGACAGAACAGTGTTCTGCACAACCATGATTTAAGAGAATGAAGCACCAGGGACTGTAATTACTGGTGTTCTCAGCATGTTAAGACATGTACTTGCAGCCCCTAAAACAGTTAACCCACTATATAGATGCCATACAATTTAAGCAAGATAGATCACAGCAGAATCTGTCAGACAACTAATTTGAATAACTAGTTTGTTTAACCAGGATATTTGATTAAATATGAAATGTATTTTCTTTTAAAAAATGTTAAATATTAAAGAAAGTTTCTAGATCATCAAGGAGACATTCACATCGATGATAGAGAAACATTAGCAAGCTTTGCAGAAATATTTATAAAAAAGCACAGCTATTCACACTAAACCTATAAGAATATGCCTCAAGTAAAACTGTATGTGATATGACATGTATTAGGACAAAGGAAAGAAACTTCTCAAGTGGGGCAGAGGTGTGTGCATAAACCACTTAAAGTTTCCAGGGAAACTTATACTGATATGTTGGTTTTGCTTAAACTGTTTAATTTATATTGTACAAAATCTGGATCAGGGCAAACAATTATAATTAAAAAAAAATCAAAAATATATCTAAAGGATGTAAGTATATCAGTTAAACAAAAATATATAGAAATTACTGTCTTTACACTAAATCTTTTTTTTTTTTCTAAATGGTTTTAGTGATCCATAGCTGAACCACAAGGATAAGAATAAAAGATGACTTAAAAAATAGAAGAGAAGGCTGTAATTTACTGAGGCTATGTATAAAGTGATTGAGAAGAGTACCTTTGAGATTTAAGGTCCAGATTTTTATATCAAAATATAATCAAAATTTTCAGCTGACTGATCTGTATAGATGTCAGTTTACTTTAGGCTGATGCCAGAAATGAGCCGTTACTGGCTTCATATGCAACCTCAATTCTTGGAGCCTCTTTTGCTACTAGCTTCTTCTGTATAAGCCACTACTATTAGCTCCTTAATACCTTCAGTTCTGTAACAGGAAAAGAATTATATACAGGATTTGCACATAGTCTTTGTTAGAGAAGAAAGATTTTCCAAACAGTCTCATTGCCCATGAATTTCTGAACCAGGAGATTCTCATGACTTACCATGCCAACAAACAGCTGAGCTCTTCAGGCATGCTTTTTTCTATACGATTGCCATATGTCCCTCTACTGCCTAACACAGCTACATTTTTAACATATAGGCTCAAATTTTCTGTGCGTGCAATGTAAACTAAATTTATTTAAACCTAGTGCCTTCTTTCAACTCTTACCAAATACAGATTGTGAACTCTTATCAGGCTTTCAAAGAGGA
>VXBZ01002436.1:987-16607 GCA_013399135.1 Heliornis fulica | reverse complement strand
GTCATACTATTTCCATGTCTTTCCTGATTAGACCACAATGGAGGCATATAGAAGTTTCCATTTTTCTATGTCCATGTAGTAAATCCGTATTAGAGAGCCTCATTTCAAAAAGCACTCTGTTCTTTCCTGTGTTTTGATGTTTTTGCTATCTGATTGGAATAATTTGAGATGGAACTTCTGAATAATTACACAGGCACATATTGACTCTATGCACAATTACACCAAATACAATTCTCCATTGGGAGCATGATCTATGATATCAAAAAGTAAAATGTAAATACAGATTAGAATTTAAAATACTTTCACACATTCTTCTGGAAAATATAAAAAATTTTGCAAGTGGATTCATGTCAAGGTTATATTGTGTCCTCTCAGGAAACAGTTTTAAAACAGGTAATCTTTACCTTTTCTGATTCTCAGTAGAAGCATGTCATGCAGCCATTATTTTCATTAGCCATAGAAAATCTCAGACTAGCAAATCAGATGACCATGCTCTACCTTGTCTCTTAAGGAAAGCTGGACTGCATGATGTGTTTCGTTTCATTAAAAGTTAGATTGACTAGTTGAAATAACACAGTGGATAACAGTGGGTAACTGCTGCCATCATCTTTAGATTTTTACCACTTTTGTGGAACCCCAAGCTCCGAGTCAGGTTTCTTGCTTTCTGTAAATCTAGAGGAAATATTAAGTTTCTGAATATTGCATATATAAATTATTTGTACAGTGAACAGGGCCAGCCTGAAATAAACTATATAAACTATTACAAAAATATGTATTATAGAATGTTTAGAATGACAGTGAAGGAGAGAGAGAAGTGTCCTAGTTCAGCAAGAGACACCGGTTATCACTGTGTGGGGGTGATCAAGGCTGTGTATTCTACACCCTCTATTCATTCCTCAAGAATAATAGACCATTTGCAACAGTTGTCCAGGAAGTCGTTAGCACCTTCACACTCAGCCTGAGGGGGCGTGGGTGCTAATGGGCCATCAATGGTCCAACCATACCCCATGACTCACAGTTAATTACCCATTGTGTGAGTCCCCGCCCTGGGGGAGGGACTGGGTGCTTCCTGAGGATATACAAACAGGGCTCAGAAGACCTTAAGATTCTCTTCCTTGGATCGGGAGGAGCAGCGGAACCTCGACAGGAGGAAGCCATCGCTCTCGACCAGACTACNTCTGACTTATAATCTCTCTTGTGGTGGGTCCATTTCTCCTGCCGGTTTACCTCTAAACCAGCACAAGAAGAAATGTTGGAATCTTAACATCAAGTAGTGAGGGAAAAAAAATCCTATCTAGCAATGAAGAATTTTCACTGTAGCACCCCGGAACAGTACTAGAAAAAAACCCCAAAAGTAAAATCAGTGCCTCTTTAATCCTATAGTTCCAAACATGGACAGAATTCTGGTTTTAATTTTTTGATAGAATGGAAAAGAAAATAAATCTGTGGACACATCTTTGGTAATTGTTAGGGCTAGAAGGATACCACCCTTTACTATGCAATTTGATTTCCAGCTATGATCCCAGCACTACTGTATGTGCCCCATTTACCTGCAAAAGGAGACAGATCAACGGAACATTCTGACTAACTTCTTTGTCTCCCAAAACTTCATAAAACATGAAAACATTGTGTGTTCATTCAAATATTCAACTTCAGTGGAATTCTCAACTGAACAATATTTCCCTCTGTTTCCTTTACAGGAGGAAGGTTACATACTTTGTGTACTTTTTTACTGTACTTTATGTACTATTTGTAGTTAAGTACTTAAGTACTATTATGTACTTTATGGACTATTTGTTTACTGACTTTGGAAACTACTTAGCAAGCGTAAATAAGAAAGACTGATATTGGTCTTAATCTCAACTTATTTCTTTCTTATCAGGTTTTACTGCTTACCTCTATTTTGCATTTATATTTTAAAATACGTTTGAGTTTTAGAGGTGTAGCTTGACAACTGATTATTTAAAAGATACTTAGATTGTTTTTTTCTGAATTGTGTTAAGAGGTAGAAATGGTGCAGATATACAACCGCTTTGTTATTGATTCAATACATAATGTGTATCTCTGTTGAAATATACTGGTTTGATGTTCTGTACCTTACTGCTAGCTTGATTGTTTTAGCTATACAGAATTCAAACATAATAACATTTTATTTGTATAGAACTATGCCCTTTATTAACTTTTCTTTATATAGGCTGCTCTTAAAGGTCAAATAATATGTTTCAGAGGGAGCAACAAACCAGCTGTGACATTTTTTTAACTATCTCTCTCTCTCTTTCTTCCGTATTTGTTTCTTGAATAAGAAAATGGTCATGGAAAGGAAGAAAATTCTGGGTATACTATTTTCATTATTGTTCAATAGACATGCTAATACACCATTCTTCCTGAAGAGAGGATTTTTTTCATCCTAGGTGAACATATAAAACATATATAAAATAATTTACTTCATATATCAAGTAACTGAAGCCAGAAATATAAAGAAGTGAATTTAACTACCAGTCATAACTACATGAAGTCAGTCTAATTTTTATCTCATCTCAGATAAGTCACTCTACATCTCTATATTCACTTCCCACTTTTTGTTTATTTACACTGTCAATGCAGAGATGCATTCTACCTAATGCATCAGAGCATGTATTTACTCTCTAAGAAGTTTTATATCAATAATGAGTGATATTTTTAAATAAAAATTCATTAAGAAAAGATATCTTAATAACTGTAGGATAATGGTTTTTAAAAATAAATTTATTTTTATGGTTTAAAATTATTTTTATATCATGCCAAAGTATAAAATTATTTTTAATCTCTTTATATATTACGTTCCTTATATCCATCAGAATCATAAAATGGTTTGGGTAGGAAATGACCTTAAAGGTCATCTAGTTCTAACCCTGCTTTCTAGTGGTGACAATCTCCACTAGACCAGGTTGTCCAAAGCCCCATCCAACCTGGCCTTCAACACTTCCAGCGAGGGGGCATCTACAGGGCAACATGTTTCAGGGCCTCAACACCCTCACAGTGAAGAATTTCCTCCTAATATCTATCCTGTATCTATTCTCCTTCTGTATAAACCTATTACCTTTTGTCCTGTCCCTGTAAAAAATCACTCTCCTCTATGTCATTGCTGTCTAATATTATTTTAATCCAAATAGTGTACTTTTGTTACAACCACATGACATCTCAGTTTTATAGATATGTATATTTACATATATAAACCTCAGGTTTGTGTGTGTGTGTATATAAGAATGATGTATTCTAACCAACTTTTTTTTTTTTTTATTTGCTGATTTTCAACAAGATAATAGAGAAAGATAATTCAAGAATGAATAAGTTCTTGCAAGTGTATCAGGAACTCCTTCAGCCATCAATCACTAAAGTATGTTTAGTCTGGCAGGCCACATAACTGAGTGAATTTATCTCAACTTGAAAGTGGAGTTTGAATCCTTTTTTTCTTTAATTCATCAAAGCATAAATCAGGTAAGGTTTTCAATTTATATCTACTTCTTACATGGAAAAAAGAAGCTGTCATTCTGACAAGAAGATTGGGGTGAGCTGATATACCAGTCTATATTGAAATTACTTAAAGATTTTTAAATCTTAAAAAATCAAAATATTAACTTCAGATTAGTATTTTAAAAGGATAAATTTAAAGTTCATGGATGTAACTGAGAAAATGTGAAAGAATTTTCATCATTTACTTTTTGCTACTCCTGAAATTAAAATTTGAAGGTACAGAATTGGGCCCAAATTTTCCGGTGTATGATCTCTGACTCAAGGCAATAAATGCAGAAGTCCTATACTTGAGAACTGAGAAAATGAGAGGAAATTTTTAAATCCTTGGATGTCATAATTGCAGTGAATTTAATTTTGGATGTTAATGAAAACTTGAGGCAAGACACCCAGGTACCTAGAAAGCCATAAGACAAAGTAGTAAAAACAGTCAAAACCTGAAAATACAAAAAACATGAGAGTGTGGGTTTATTTATTATCAGTTCTAGGAATTTGTTTTTGAAGGGGTGGGTTTTTTTTTTCCCCTGAAGTATATATATCATTTTCTGAATCTTCAACTAACAGAATGACTAACATTTTTAGTTACTAGGAAGGCTAATCTGAATTTCTATTACTGAATCATGTTAAGTCCAGCAAAAATGACAAATGACAAGAATATATTCACAAGTCAAGTTTATCTCTAAGAGAAAGGATCTAAGACTGACTTCTAAGTCTCTAAGATAAATCATGATCAGCAGCTGAGACGTAATTCTGGAAAATATTTGTGTAGAGCGATACACCCTAAAGATAATTTTCTTTTTACCAAGTGAGATGTAATTGAAGGGTCAGTTCACTTCATTACTTCTTCACATTGTTCAATTCCTATGTGGGTTCAAAGCAATTTTTTTCTATCTCTTTGTTCCACTTCCACTTCATTTACATCTGCATTAATTGTTTGGTGGATCATTAGAAACTCATAGTGTAGGTTATAGCCTGAAAAAATAGCTGAACTCTACAAAATATTAGGACTTCTGGTATGCTGGACAGAGCCAATATATCTGGCTTTCATTTTAAGTATTGCTAGAAGGAAATTTGGGCAACTGTATCTTCTGATACTAGTTATATAGTACATTTCTGGACACCACTCTACAAGAAGGACATCAAGGTCCTGGAATGTCTTTAGAGAAGGGCGACCAGACTTGTGAAGGGTCTGGAGGGCAAATCTTTTGAAGAGTGGCTGAGGGAGCTGGGGTTATTTAGTTTGGAGAGGAGGAGGCTGAGGGGAGACTTTATCACTGCCTATAATTTTTTGAAAGGAGGTTGTAAGAGGTGGGATATGGTCTCTTCTACAAAGTGACAACAGGAAACGGCCATAAGCTGTGACAGGGCAGGTTCAGAATGGATGTCAGGAAAAGTTTCTTCACTGAAAGAGTTGCTTGGATGTGGAACAGGCTGCCTAGGGAGGTGGTTGAGTCACCACCCCTGAATGTATTTAAAAGATGGATAGATGAGGTACTTAAGTATATGGTTTAGAAGAGGACAGGTACAGTTGGAGTTGATGATCTTAAAGGTCTTTCCAACCTAGTCATTCTGTGATTATGTCATTTGTGATATTTTTAATCTCATAGAAAACCTCTTCTAACATCTCACAAGTTTTGATGGCCTTATTTTCAGCCTGGGGGTTCTGTAGAACATGGAACTGTTAATTTGCTTTCTGTTTGGAACATTCCCTTTGATATTTCTGAAAAAAAAAAAAAAATCTTGTGGTACTCCAAGTAGGAGGAGGTGACACTTTATGGTTTAGAGAGAGAAGTTAATTTAGAAATATTCCTTTGCCTGATTGACCTATGAAAATATCTGAGCACAGTAGGGATATCTTTGTCTTGCCCACTATTTCTTTTTACACTAATTCTTATTCAAATATGCTCAAACATAGTAGAGACAACTGGCTTTGACAAACCTTGCTATGAAGGTCTGAATAAGTTGCATTTACTGGCCCAACTCAGTATAATTTTCTCATAAGTAGGAATTGGTTCACTTCAAATACACAAAAGTGCTATCAGGCAATGTATGAATACCCTCACTGAAATGAGGGAATATGGGAATAGCCTTTTTCTGTCTGTTTCCTCAGGAAAACAGACAGAAAAAGGCTATTCCCATATCAGTTGTTGAAGCTATCATTAGATAAGGACAGGATTGTCCTAGCTACCTATTTTTTTTTAAAACACTGGAGCTTACCCTTCACTACTGCCTGATTTTAGATCTCATGTTGATCTTGAAAACAACTTTAACAACATTGCAAGTCTGATGAGTTTCACAAGTAGACCTATACCACTTTCACTGATATCCAGAAGTTAAATTTCTGTTGATACTCTTGCAGTCATACTGGACATTTAGTAATATTATTTCCAACCAGATGGTCAGTAAAATGAAAGAGGGAAGCACAATTCCAGTTTAGGAATCTAATCTAAATCTAAAACTAGAAAAACAAAGCAAAACAAAACAAAACAAACAAAAAATTATAAATAGAAGTCTAATAAACAAGGTAATTAGTGTCCTGAAGTAATTTTTCAGAAGGACTCTGTATACTTCACATCTATTCTGTTCGATCTGGATTAGCTAATACTCATGGTCAGTATATAATCTAACATTCTGTGGGAGTATTCCTAAGAAGGCCTCAAACTCTTCAATTTGATGTATGAGGTTTTTATATATGAAAGAGGAGACTTGGATTTTATGCAGCAAATATATTAACACTGGTTCTCACTTGTTCTTTTGTACCTTTGCAATGGCAAAGTTAATGTTCTCTTAATTTTTATGAAGCAGAAAGATTTGCTGATGAAGTACGGATACACCTTGCAATTCCAAATCTTTCTTTTCTTACTAGTGGCAAATTTTTGAGTAATATATGAAAATGTAAACATTTAAAATTTTAATTGAAGAATATTTCTTCTCAGTTGTTTAAACTGGGTGTAATAATTTGGGGCTATTTGTTAGATCTTTGCTTACTGAAGAGTCAGCATCAAACTTCTGGAAATCTAGCGAGAGATGGTTTCTAGTCCTACAAGTAAGGATCTGCATCTGTTTCCTTCACAAGAAGGAAATGAATGCAGATTCCTACTCAGCATTAAATCCTAGTCTCTATAGTGCTTCATTTTCCTACGGCTTTCTTAGTCTCAACCTTTGCCTGCTCAGAGTTACCCTCAGTGCTTACTCCTAATTTTCCTCTTAATACACAAACTTGCTTTACTGAAGATGGCATGAGGGTAAAACCTAGATAAAGGTTAAACTCCTATGGGCTCTTTGACCGTACTAGCTTCATTTTCCCTGTGCCTTCTGCAGTGTTCCTTTCTGCCAATACACTTGCATAATTTTCCTGGGTGCCTTGAAGCCTCTCAGAAACGGAAAGCTGTCAAGAAAGCTGTGACAGTGAATGCCAATTCAGACCTAATGCTCCTCCTTGTGAAACTAAAAGCTTTCCCAAACTAAATGAGCCTAATATAGAGGCTGTAGGAGTACAGAAGGGACAGGTGTTGCCACATTAAGGTTAAGTTTGTCAATTGTTTCTTGCTTTATATTTATTCTTGGCACCAGTTGTGTCCAGTTTCAGTGCCCTAACAATAACCTTATTTATAGAAAACTTTAATAATGTGACTTGTGTTAAGACTCCTGTCTTGGACTTTATTCTTTGTCCTTTCATAAAGTACTGTACCAAACCATCTGTTCTCAAGCAGTTCAAAAGTAATGCTTAAGTAATATTGATTTCAATTTTAGGAAAAAAATAAATAGTCTGTGAATGTTTTCTTGCTGTTTGGGAGTGGCCTCAGCAAGACAACATTTAAAATTCTCTTGTTAATTTTTAAAATTAATATTCTTTCTCAGTGATGCACAGTTAACCATAACAGCTGCCTGAATCACTTGAGTATTGTAAATGCAGTCTAGAAAATAAGAATGTCTGGTGCAGAGGAGCTGCAATAAAATAAGAGTACTGAAAATCAAATCGAAGAAAAATATATGTTGAATGTAATATTTGTTTCAATTAATTATCCAAATATATGGAATTCCTCATGAGAGCTAAAAATAGTTATTGACACTACTTCCCAAACTCAAAAGGACAAATATTTCAAATATTGCTAAACTGGTGATATGAGAACAACAATGCACACTTTTATATTGTATTGTGGTTACCAGAACTATTTATTCCATAATCAGATAAAAAGGTAAAAATAGTACTTTCTCCTTTCTTAAACATTATTTTTTAAGAAGCCAAGTATCTCCAAAGCATCTATACCAAAAGCCCACTGGTAGCATTTTGGGTCCCTGAAATACACCCCTGGAGATAATATATGCCCAGAATGCATGAAGCCTTTGGGCCTCATGTAAGTACTCCTCACAGTGGAGTACTTTTCCAAGTCATTCCCAGTTGGACTCACTTCATCAGAGTCCACTGTCAGGATCACTCTGTCACTCCAGAAATACAGATGGGTTGATGGGTATTAGGGTGTGCTGTGAAACACAGACTCTTAGAGATCTGACATGCCAGACCAAACATTCAAAACACCTCGGTGGTCCCTCTCCTCCACCTGATTGGACTCAGGACTCCTCTAATTCTGTACATCATATTCACTGCTCACTTCTTGCAAAAGGACTTAGATTTCCCTTCAATTGCATTGTAAGTATGACCAGGTCTTGAGGTCAGTCTAGGAAATTGTCTGCTGGAAACTGATGCTGCATTTTTCCTGGAAGAATTACTTTTGTGACTCTTTAACCTTGCATTTCATGTGTTTGTGCCTGTAGGGTTGAGGTGGGCTTTCCATTTCACTTCCTCATATCTTCTCCATGGTCATTCAGGTAAAACCACAAGTTGCCTCATGGATATCTCCTCTCTTGACAGGGGACTTGACAGACCTTCTGGGACAGTTTCTCCACACAGGAGGAAGGTGGATTTTTTTTCCATCACTGGAGTCAGCCAGACACTTCAGCCACCATTATAGCTTCTTTGCCTTTCAAGTAACGGCTGTCAGTATGTTGGTGTATGAGATTCAACAGAAAATATCTGCTCCAGCCCCTGGAGTGTCTCCTCCCATTCCTTTGTCACTGACCTTGATGTCTGGAAAAAATTGCTTACATCTTCTCATTCCTATCTCTGGCATCAAAAAGTTGCCACTAGTGCTTTGTGTTTTTTCCTTCTTAAACATGTTATCACAGAAGCTGTAATACTGTTGCTGATTGGCTAGGCCTTGGGCAGCAAATGGTCCATCTTTCTGCTGAAAGAGAAGAGACACTTTCTGCTCTGTACTCTTGTAAGTCTATGTCAAGGGATTTAAAGACAATTGATCTTTTTAAACACGAGCTCTTCTTATACTATTTGTTTGATTTCAGGAGTATGTAGCTTTGCAGATTTATGACATCAAATCACCCAAAATTTCTATGTGGTTCCACTTCCATGAACAGTCTGAAAATTCTTTAAAGTGCTTGAAGGAATTATATATTTTTCAATATTTCCTATATCCTGAAGTATGTCTTGAGTTTACTTGTGGAACTTGATTATTCATACTGTCTACTGAAGGAAATATTGCTGCATTTTCTCACTTGTACTAGACACTTAAAAGTCACCCATTAAATTATTTACCTCAGCTACTTATGGAACAATAGATATTGAAATTGATGGTAAACCTATGTGACAAAGAAAGTTGCTTTGGTTTGGGTTTTATTGGGGTACTATTAAATCTAAAATACAGGTCAGAGGGGGAAAAATGCTACATAACTCTTGTTTTCCAAAGTTTGAAAATTTAATTCTGTTGATATTTTAATGTGAAATTTATGCAACAGAACTTAAAAAGTGTTTCTCTTTTTAAAACTCACTATTTTCTCCATACAGCTCCATATTTGGGCTTTAGAACCTCGTCTTTTTGATCTTTTTTTTTTCTTTGCCACTGAAGAGAACTGTATTCACTTCTTATCTGCTGTTTTTAATCACCATGTTTGGATGGTTTGTTTCCTTGTGAAAAAACACCATGGCAATCCAAAAGTTCACATGATTTGTGTGGCACTACTTCTACCACCTTGTGCAAGTTGTTCCACAAAACGTCTGTTGGAGTGAGTACATTTAGCAAATGGAATAAAAATTCTCATCTGAAGTTGTTGATATTGAACTAACCATGTTAGCACAGTGTATAAATTGATGTTGTTTGGCAACTGGAGTTCTCTACATTCAGAGAGTTTACTTTTGCTTGAGCCAGCAGTGTGCCCAGGCAGCCAGAAGGGCCAACCATACCTTGTGGTGCATCAAGGATGGCATTTCCAGCCAGTCCAGGGAGGTGATTGTTCCACTCTATACTACACTGGTGATGCCTGATCTTGACTACTGCGTGCAGTTTTGAGCACCACAGTACAGAAGGGACATGAGAGTATTACAGAGTGCCCAGATGAGGGCAGCAAGGATGGTGAAAGGGTCTCATGGGCAAATACTATTAGGAGAAGCTGAAGTCTCTTGTTTTTTTCAGCTTGGAGAAGTGTAGACTAAGGGAATACCTCATTGTGGTCTATGGCTTCCTGATGAGAGCGAGTGAAGGGGCAGGTGCTGATCTCCTCCTCTCTTTGGTGATCAATGATAGGACCCAAGGGAACAGCATAAAGTTGGGACAGGGGAGGTTTAGGTTGTGTATTAGGAAAAGGCTCTTAACTTGAAAGGATGCTTGAGTACTGATACAGGCTCCCCAGGGAAGGGGTCACAGCACCGAGCTTGGGTGAGTTCAAGAAGTGTCTGGATGATGCACTGAGTCACAGGCTCTGATTTGTCTAGCCTTGTGTGGAACCAGGAGTTGTACTTACTGTCGCTTCTAACAGTGTATTCTGTGATTCTATGATTCAATGATTCTATACATTGGAGTTAGTGCTAATATGAAGAGGAGTTATTACTGATTAAAGGAAAACAAATACTGCTACAACAAATAAATATTCACTTTGTGCCACTATTACACTAACTTATAATTTAAGGATCAACTTTTTTTTCCTTAGTTTAGTTCTAAGCATTTTTCTCTTCATTAAGAGACATACCAAACAAAATTAAAATCATTAGCATATTGCAAATTTTACTCTCTGAATCCCATCAGACTGTAAGTGTGCATTGTGGAATACCATATAAAACAGTGCTTAGTGTTATTGTACAATATCTTCCATAAAAGCGGAATCACTTTTCTATTTTATTTATTCCTAAAAAAGTAACTAAAAGTACTAAAAAGTGAATATAACCACTGAATTCACTTTGAGGTTTTTCATTTGGTGTGATGTATAAAATAATATTTCTTTATCACTGTATCACAGTTCTTTCCATTTCACTGTGATTCCATGGAATAAGTAATCAAGAGTATTGAAAGACATTATGAAAAGTAATTCTATCCTTTTTGGGTTAGGAAAAAAAAAAAATCTGAAGAATAAGAAAGCAAAGTTAAATGATATGGTCTATGGATCTGGACTATTGTACCTTACTGGTGTTGGTTATTGTGTTGCACTAATCCTTGTCACCACTGTAAGAAGGAGGATTTTTCTATGCTACAAGAAGTAGCTGTTCCCAAACCACAACCCTGGAAAAGTAAGATGTCCTCAATCAATCAATTAAATATGTAAATATATTTATATAAATATAAATAAGTGATGCTTTGTGAGAGACAAAAAGAGAAACTGAAAATTTTATTCAGAAATAGTATAAGCAAGTCAAGGCCTGCTAAAAAAAAAGCCATTTTCCAGTTAATTCTGGAGTTTAGTGTTGCATCACCACATCACAGAAAGTTATAATCACATGATCTTTTATCGCATGCTACTCTATAAAGATCAAAAGAAACCATTTGCAAATTCATTTAACTAATTAATAGTCATCAGCCTGAAATATTAGTCTATAGCTGCTTAGAGCTTTCTGTATAATGCTGCTACCACAGTCGTAGAACTTTCTTCTCCAACAATTTGGATGTAAAAGCAAACATATGTAGCAGCCAGCTGGATGAAAACTGTGTTTGCTGTTTTGTTAGATGGTGTCCATGTTCTATTACATCACAAAGTATCTTTCAGCTAAGGTATCATATTTTAAAAGAGTGGCTGTGACTTTTTTCCTCCTGTTTCTGCCTTTGTTGTTCTTTTTTTCTGAAGCCATAGGGGAGTCATATACTGGCAGCTTTTTCCTCCACTATTTTATGTATAGCATGATGGAAAACTTATTATGTTTTTATAAGCAAGTCAGATAGAGAAAGGAGTGGTATAGAGTTACAAAGGCTTCAAAAAGCCCTGTAACAAAGTAGGCAGAAGCAAAGTGTGAATTTAGTTCAGGTTTGCAGCTAGGCAATTTGTGGAGAATGTTCACTGTCCAGCTGAATCTTTGAGTGATCTGAAAAAAGAATCAGTCTGTTAATACTGAAAACATCTATGAAGAAATTTTGATACTGATCTAACTGCCCTATTTCCTACAACTGAATGAAAATGGAAAACTTCATTCCAAGTCACTGCTTGTGTATCTTCATAATATACCTTTAGCCGTAATCCCAAACTTTCTCTGGAGCTTTTATTTTACATTCTGTGAAGTTGTGCTCTGCAGGAGAGTGAAGATATTTAACATTTACTATCCAGGAGATGGCAATGAAAGTTGTTAACCATAATTCAATACACACCTCACAAAATAAATTAAGCATATTCTAGAATCATCTCATTCCCAAGTAAATCTGCAGTTTTGTTTTGTTCTCAAAGCATACTTTGCTGTGTTCTTAAAGCACACAAGATTTTCTGAAGTAGTTAACTTTCAGAGATCTGAAAGGACTGCTATTAGATGAGCTTTAGAAAAGAAAATTGAAGTATAACGTCTATGGTTGAGATCACCTTGCATATCTGTGCTATAAGAGTTGTCAAGTTTTCTGTGTCATCATATCCATTGAATAAATGGAATAATGAATAAATACCAAGATAAGGACATCCAGAGGACCATTGTTATTTCTTAATTTGAAAACTATTTCCAATACCTTAACTTCTGATGTTAGTCAAAGCAATTTGAAGTTAAGAAATTAATAGTCTGTATTTTTCCAAAGGGAAAATAAATAGAAAGAATACATATAACATTCCAGAGGATTTTTATGACATGTTTTATGTTTTGTTTTTTTGTTTATGTACCTTATGGAAGGGATATTAACAGACATGGATGAGCTGAGCTGAGTCAAAGCAGAAGATAGGTGCTGTTTTCTATATATCAAATGGCAAGACATAAAGCACACTCATAGCATTTATTATAACAGAAAGAACAAATCTGCATTTCCATTCTAATATGGCACCCTTCTAAGCTCAGTGAGGTGAAACTCATACAAGACATGTTTACATCATGATGTGGCATATCATAAATAATGAATTCTTGTTTGTGTTTTCAGAAAGTGAAGGGATTGAATCAGAAGTACCAGCCTCTTGCTTATTGAACAATAAAAGGAAGCACACATTACTGAACTACCCTCCCTTTGGGGTACAATCTACTACACCTGCTATCAGTTTTCTTTAGCTACACATGTGATTTGAGAAATAACAGAATATTCTCTGTCTTTCAGGATTTCTTTACTGGGCATGGAGCAAAATGCATGGCAGAAAACAATGGAAATGGTGTTTATGTATAGTCAGGCTATTCAATTGGCCTTGCATAATGTATATTTAACTGAAGCTGAAGACCAATGCTATTTCATTTTGGGTAAAGTGGGCTGAAATAACCTTACTGTGCTGGTGGGCAAACTCTACTGTGTCACATCAGTCACTCTTAATCTTGCCAAGTGGACTCATGAATTTCAGGAAAAGACATCAGTAACATATCAACTGTGACAGCAGAACTCAAATAGGTTGACAAAACTCAATCTGTAATATTTCCATTAAGTTTTAAGTGTGTTTGTAGTACATTCATTGTGTTAGACAAAACAGACAATCTGTTGTAAAAAAGTGTATCCTATAACACAGATATGCAAGGTGATCTCAACCATAGACATTATACTTCTGATCTTGGAGTCGTTGGTACTGAAGTAAATTCTTCTTTTGTCAGAGACTTTCCTTTGGTAAAGAATAAAAGATATACAAAGAGAAAAATTGACAAATCGAGTGAAATTACCCAAGATTTTTTGTAAATTATTTGATAAAACCATTCAATTAATTATGTCTATATCTACAGGAGAAGAATTACTACTGAGAGAGTCTATGTGGCTTATTGCAGATAAGCACATTACAGTTATATGATATCTAAAACAGAAAAGTTATGATGGTACATAAACTGTTATGCTGGGCTCTGATTTTCCCTGAATTCCTTATTACTAGTTGTTGACATTGTCAGCTGTGCCAGCAATTAGCTACATAGAAACCGTTTTTGTCTGAACCCAGAAGACTTATATCTACTTTATAAAGTCAAGGCTTCAGAAATCCTCCTGCTTTTATTTTTTAAAAATTCCTTCTTTTTATACCTCCTATACCACAGCCTCAACAGAATGCATTAGCATACTACAGGGCAGGCTTAGGAAAAAACATGACATTCATTGGCATATTGAATGGCCTTATAGTTTTCAAAGAGTATTGAACCTGTGGAACCCTGCATCCTAAAACCATGATGAATATACTATGTGCAAGCTTGCGTCAAGCCCTGAGCTTCTGAATAACTATAGCCATACTTAACTAGTCTTAGAAAATCCACTGAGTTTACATGCATTCCTAGTAAGATAAATGTTGAAGTGCATTCATATATATATATGTGTGTGCGTGTGTGTGTGTGTGTGTGTGCGCGCGCGTTTTTTTATGCATTAAACACTAGATGATTAAGATGATTTAAGCAATGAAAGTGCAAAATTGGTGCCAGTATTTGTTGAGTCACTTGTATTGAGACCATTCAGTGTTTCAAGGCATGAGGTGTGTACCAAATTTCTAACAAATACATATATAGTCAACGAAAGTGGTTTTTTGGTTATAGATTCTTTTGCTAGTAAGGAGAGAGGATTTTCTAACTAAGTAACCATGATCAGTACACCTTGTCAAATGAAGCCTATATTTTCAGTGGCAGTATGTAGGCATTTGTAAAATATACTTTGAATATAACTGATCAGCAGACAATACTACTGGTTTAGTGTTTGGAATACAAATAAAAAAGGTTGCTTCAACAACACGAAAATGTTCAGGAAAACTAAACCAAAACCTTTTATTCTGAAATTGAATCTGTTGAGGCACAGATTATTAATCCTCAGTTACTACCACTGACTACATATATTACACATACAAGTTTTGAGGTTTGATACTGTTATTCTAATATCCCAGTATCTTGGAATAAGTGGAAATCTAAATTGATTTTAATGTTATAATTGATTCAAGAATTTTTTTCTTGCACTAAAATATTTCAAATCTACTGCTTTATATTTTGATGTCTCTCATGTACTCAAAATAGGGCAGCGCAATTTTACTAAGCAATTTTCACAATGTTTATGCATCTCCTTTCCGTGTTCTCCGTCTATGTAAAAAACATATGATGTTTGTAAAGTTAAAATTACCCATCTGTCTCATTTAGTTTCAACTGTATTACTATATCCTATATGAGGATTAAAGTGCAAAAGCATGTGCAAAAAATCATACGTTCATAAAGGCCATCTACACTCATACATTTTGTGTTTTTCTGATTCCTCTGTTATTTGGCAAAAACATTCTTCACATGACTTCTCCTTTCAGGCTTCTGAAGGCATGCTATATAATGCATAACCACCCACAGCCTTAAAAAATCTGAGATCTTTTCCAGTTTTATTTTTTTGAGTTTTTGAGAAGGATATTTGACCCCCACAAATATAGGGGAAAAATCGAATTTTGTATTTCATCTTTGTTTTAAATGCATGGCAAGGTCATTTTCTTACGGCTAGTTCTATCACAGTTAAGACCTTTTCTTAATCTCTATTTATTTTCTTTGGTTTCAACATTTATCATCTATTTTGCTTTTGTCAGATATTCCTCCCATCTTAACAGAATATTAAATATGTATTTATACTTGCTCCTTTTCTGAATTATACCTTTTAAGTATGTAATAAATTACCCTGAAAGCATTTTAATTATCAACTAAAGTCATTAGTATTTTTATGTTCACTTTAAACTCTGGA
>VXBZ01002432.1:39445-60563 GCA_013399135.1 Heliornis fulica | reverse complement strand
CTCTTCTGATGGAGCCCAGAACATCCTTGGCCTTGCCAGCCGCAAAAGCTCACTGCTGGCTCATGATCAGTTTCTCATCCACTAGTACCCCCAGGTCTTGCAGGGCTGCTCTCCAGGAGCTCTTCTCCCAGCCTGTCTGGAGATATGTCTGGGATTCCTACGATCCAAGAGCAGGACTTTACACTTCACAGTGTTAAACTTCATGATGTTCACCCAGGCCCACCTTTCCAGTCTGTCCAGATGCCTCACTCTGAGAAAAGCATGGCCAGCAGGTCAAGGGAGGTTCTCATTCTCTGGAGACATACCAAACCCTCCCAGATGTGATTCTGTGCAACCTGCTGAAGGTGATCCTGCTTTAGAAGGGGGTTGGACTGGATGATGTCCCAAGGACCTTACCAACCCCCACCACTCTGTGATTCTATGACTTATCAACTACCTGACATTGTCACTAAAATATATCCTAAAACCTCGTCATTAGAAGTGTTTAATATGAAACAGCAGAATTTGTTTCACATTTTGAGTAAATGTATTATTTTTCCTCTTAATGGCTAGTATTAAGGAGTTAGGCAAATTAGATCTCCACTAAGTTAATATCCTGACACAGTTGACTCATTAATTTACAGCTACCTGCTGTGTTAATGAGGACCGCACACCCAAAGGGCAGAGATAAGACCAGAGTACTCCGAGAACTCGGCCATACTTAGCTGGAAGCATTTGAAGACAGAGAAACTGAAACTTGAGGAGTATTTGACTCAAGAAAAAGCCAGAGAGCACCACATTACGCACAGAAACCAGTCCCATTTCCCCTGCTCCACCTCACCAGCTACCGTGAAATTGCTTTCACGTTAAGGAGATTGTATTTGCAAGGTTAAAATTATCAGCCTTATCGTCTCACTCCAGATCAGGTAAATAGCAAATTAAAAACTTTACCTCTCCAACTTTCCCTCCCTCCTCCCCTCACCGCTCCTTTTGGAGGCACATTTGGTATTTGTTTTTAATCCTGGCCGATTTTCAGTTCGTAAAACCTGATGCAGAGAGTTACTTGATATTCCGAAGGCGTTATTTTAAGATGAAACAATGTAAATTCTGCTTCGGATGGCAGATGGCTGGCAGTTCACTGTTTGGCAAACCAACTGGTATGGTATGTTAGAAAGTCGGAGCAGCAGGTAGTACAGCTCAATTTGAAACGACCACAGATGCTCGGAGAGGCGCGGGGGAAGGGCGCAAGCTGGTCAGGAAATTAAGAACAGTAGTCAGAGCTCACACGGGAAAAAAAAATAGAAAAAAAAATTAAAATTGACAGTAATTAGCTGAAAGTTTTCTTCTCCCAGTCAGCACTTTTGGGATGTGAGTTATCAGAGATGAGAGCAAACTCATAGCGATTCACGTGAACGCATCTCGCTCGGCCACTGAGGGCTCGTTTCTGAGCTGTACCCAGGCAGCTCTAAGGCTTCTGCACCACTCACATCCCACGCAAGGGGTGTGAGTTCATACAAGCCTTGTGCTGCTTGTTAGAGGGATGAACTTCATCCATGTTGTCCAAGCTGGCCTGGAGCTTTCCCCCTTGTTGCATGCTGGTGGTGCATCCATCCCTGTTCCCATCAGCTTCCTCGGAGGTGTCTGCCCTCCCTGAGACACTGACAATGGCAAGAGGAGAGTGTTCATCACCTGCTGTCAGTCTTTCCCAAATCAGTAAGTACGTGGGATGAATCCCCCCTTGGAGGAACCCAGCTTTCAGCACTCCCGCAAGCACCCGATTCAGGAGTTTAGATAAGATGTCTCTCTTTGTGATGGCTAAAAGTAGCTGTGCTGCATCCTGGAGGATGGGAGCTCTAAAACAGAACTTCAACAAACTATGGACTGAAAGTTTACACCTCCACAACTCAGCTAACCCGGCGCTGGAGGCCAGCTGGCACGGTCTGGCCATGCCCATGCTCTCCTACGCTCCAGATCTGGGAAGTGGCATCCAAACTGCCTTTTGGGAGTGATCTCTGGCAGGAGCCAGCTCCCAAACTGTGCTTGGGAAGTGTCTTGAAAGTTCAGCAGGGCCAAAACTGTGCCAGGACCTCCCAGACAACAGGAGCAGCCGCAATCCGGGGTCTTGGCTTGTGCCCTGGAAATGTTTATCAGCACAGACATAGCCACAGGCTGCATCCCAGTAAGCCTCTCCAAGCACCCCCAAATGCATATCCACAGCACTATGTCAGCAAACCTGAGAGGGGGATGCCTATAAACTCTATCCTCACAATTAAAAGCACTGTAGTCCTCCAAGGAAGGATCCTGGCTCATCTTGGTGAAAGACCAGTTGGGTGGATTGAATCTGTACACGCTGCACAAGGCAGATAATCAAGCTGTAACACAGACCTAAGCTCTCTGGTGAGAAGACCTGCAGGGTTAGTCTGCTGTTAACCGTCAGTCTTGATCTAACCTCAACCTTCGCCCAGGCAAATTATAAAAAAAGGGGAACAAACTGGTTTTGAACACAGTCCTTGAGCCTCAGGAGGGGAGCAGCATTATGGAAACATAGTTTACTGCAATGTATGTCACAAATTAGCTTGATCAATCTGGATGTAGGATCAAGTTTTCATATGTGATCATTTCCAGTCTTGGTGCTTCCTCTGGGTATTTGTTAACCATGACAATCACAGGATAAGTGGACAATGGGGTAGGAAGAGACCTTGAAAGATCATCTAGTCCAAGCCCCCTGCCTGAGCAGGATCACCTAGATCAGATCACATGGGAACATGTCCCGATTGGTCTTGACTGTCTCCAGAGAAGGAGACTCCACAACCTCTCTGTGAGTCGGTTCCAGTAATCTGTCACCTTCACAGTGAAAAATTTCCTCCTTACATTCACATGCATTGTTATGCTCCAGCTTGGATCCACTTCCCCTTGTCCTGTCACCGGTTATTCCTGAGAAGAGCCTGGCTCCATCCTCCTGACACTCACCATTAACATATTTATAGACACTAGTGAGGTCACCCCTCGGTCTCCTCTTCTCCAAGCTCAAGAGACCCAGCTCCCTCAGCCTGTCCTCAGAAGGAAGATGTTCCACTACCTTCATCATCTTGGTGGCTCTGCGCTGGACTCTCTCAAGGAGTTCTATGTCCTTCTGGAACTGAGGGGCCTAAAACTGGACACAATATTCCAGGTGAGGTCTCACCAGGGCAGAGTAGAGGGGGAGAAGGACTTTTCTTGATCTACTGGCCACTCCCCTTCTAATATACCTCAGGATGCCATTGGCCTTCTTGGCCACGAGGGCACATTGCTGGCTCATGGTCACCCTGCTGTCCCCCAGGACCCCCAGGTCCCTCTCACCTGCACTGTTCTCTAACAGGCCAGTCCCCAACCTATACTGGTACCTGGGGTTGTTTCTCCCCAGATGCAAGACCCTACACTTGTTCTCATTAAATCTCATTAAACCTTTCCCCAACTAACTCTCCAGCCTGTCCAGATCTCGCTGGATGGCAGCACAGTCACATAATGCTGACTAAGGTGTATCTGTGGGTGCTAGTGAGCTCTGAGTGGTGTTCACTCAAGAAATTCCACTCCTAAAGAAGCACATGTACCGAGCACATTACAATTTAAGCAATCAACAAAATCAGGACACACTACAACTGGAGTTGTACCTGCACACTTCCCTTGGGCCCTCCAGACAGTGAGCAGGGAGGACATCTCTCTCTGATCTTGCACAGATACGATACTGGTCTGACTCTCCTGAATTTAATAAAGTTAGGAGGAGGAGCATAAGGTGATTCTACTGTTTTCTGCTCTCTCTCATTTCACAGACCTCTCTGCAATGGTCCATAAGGGTAGGTAGCATTCCTTCATGGTATGCTTACTCCACTTAACATGACCTTAATAAACTTTAAAAAGTCTTTCTTATCTCAACAGTAAGTATTTCAATTTTTTAGCCAGCAGCATTGCGCTACACAGAGCTCTACAGCCCCTTGATGCACACAGTTCATGGAAATGAAGCAGTTAAACACAACAATAATTTACCTGTGAAAGCATGCAAATTGCAGACTGGCAGACAAGGCAATTAGATATACAGTTAATTTATATAAGTTAGATATTTCCTCAGATGTACATCGTTATTCTACAACACTGCACAAGTAGATTATATAGGAGTACTGCACTGCTTTGCTCCTCCCATGCTATACATTTTCTAAGTACTGTGGAAGAGGTGCAATGCGTTACTTGGAAGCCAGCGTGCAATCACGAAACTAAAGATGACTGTAAAACAGACACAGGCAGGGGAAGCATTAGGGCTGCTGGTGAAATGTTAGCACTGTCACCACTCTAACGCCTGAAATGGCTTCTGAACGCTACCATGTTAATGCAAGTTCTTTACGTTATTTATTGAGGGAATTTCAAAGGTGCTTGGCACCTCGAATTAGAGAGTCGTAAAAGAGAAGATTATTATTTAACAGCTGGGGAGAGAAGTAATTCCCATCCCCCAGCTTCAGGCACAGAAGATAGCTGACATCCTTCAACAGTCCTCGGAGACAGGAGGCAATTCTGCGTGCCCAAGACCGAGTCTGTGCCGACTGCAGAGGAGACCTTCTCTTTTCATTAACTGCAATGGGACCAGGGGAAAACCAACTGGCCACGTTAGTTACCACCATTTGACGTGTTTTTACCCTTAAAATGCTTCCTCCGTCTGTCTCTCTTTTTCTTTTTTTTTTTTTTGAGCTGGAGGCAAAGAAGGGTTTTATTGCATCATATTGACCATTGATAAAGCACCGCTACACATCACTGATCTGCACCACTGAGAATCTGGGAACTACTCCCCAACACACACTGCTTCACACTGGTTATCAAGTAAACCATTCGAGCCATCTCCTAAGTGTTGCATTACCTTTTAAAGCTTTATCTTAGGTCTAATGCCATTAATTTATTTTTTTTTATGGGATGTGGAAACAAATATAAAATCATTGCTGATGACATTTGTGAATCACACAAAGTTTGACATAATAAGTATTAAAGAGAGTGAGGTGGTCATAAAATCAGCTTGGATTCTTTAGTACATTAGGATCAATCAGCAAACCCATATTTTAATACAGATGTATGACTCCGTGTTCAGCTGGGAAGAAGGAAAGCAGGAACAGAGAGAACAAAGGATTACATAATGGAAAATAACATCTGAAAGTAATTTAGGGGTCACAGTAGCCAAACAGCTTAGCACTAGCTCCCATTAGGATGCCATGATGAAAAGCACTAATGCAGTCCATGGATATGTGCACAGCAGAGTAGGAGTAGACACTGACTTGATTTTCATTTACTGCAGCAGGGAGACTAATGGTGGAATATTAAATCTACTCCTGCCAACCATATTTCGAAAGGATGTTAAAAATTTGGGATGCTGTAAGAAGGGGCTACAGTAGTAATTTCAGAATTTGTGGCCATGCCTCTGTTTTCCAGGTGGCTGGCTTCAAATTCTGTACATCCAGGAAACACAAACTCTTCTTATGTGAACTTCGATGTCCCAAGAGATACAGCAGTCCATGGATTTACCTCAAGATCCTATTGGTATAAATATTATGACATACAGAATTAGAGAATGACCAGGTTAGAAAAGACCTTTGAGATCGAGTCCAGCTGTCCCTGTCCTCTCCTAAACCATATCCCTGAGCACCTCATCTACCCATCTGTTAAATACACCCAGGGTTGGTGACTCAACCACCTCCCTGGGCAGCCTGTTCCACATCCCAGCAACTCTTTCAGTGAGGAATTTCTTCCTGACATCTAATCTGAACCTGCCCTGGTGCAGTTTGAGGCCACTTCCCCCTGTCCTGTCACCTGTCACTTGGCAGAAGAGACCATCACCCATTTCTCTACAACCTCCTTTCAGGTAATTATAGGCAGTGACAAGGTCTCCCCTCAGCCTCCTCTTCTCCAGACTAAACACCCCCAGCTCCCTCAGCCACTCCTCATAAGGTTTGTTCTCCAGACCCCTCACCAGCCTGGTGGCCCTTCTCTGGACCCACTCCAGGACCTCACTGTCCTTCTTGTACTGTGGGGCCCAGAACTGATCGCAGTACTCAAGGTGTGGCTTCACCAGTGCTGAGTGCAGGGGCACAATCACCTCCGTAGACGTGCTGGCCATCCTATTTCTGACACAAGTCAGGATGCCATTGGCCTTCTTGGCCACCTGGGCACACTGCTGGCTTGTACTCAGTCTGCAGTCAACCAACACCCCCTTCTTTGCCTGGCAGCTGTCCAGCCACTCCTCCCCAAGCCTGTAGCACTGCATGGGGTTGTGATGTCCCAGGTGCGGGACTCTGCACTTGGCCTTATTATTGAACCTCATCCTGTTGGTCTCAGCCCATTGATCCAACCTGTTCAGGTCCCTTTGAAAAGCTTCCCTACCCTCAAGCAGATCGGCACTTCCTCACAGCTTAGTGTCATCCACGAACTTACTGACAGAAAATTCGATCCAAAACTAAGTATTTCTGAAGAATGCATAAACAGGCTGCCCAGAGAGGTTGTGGAGTCTCCTTCTCTGAAGACATTCAAGACCAATCTGGACACGTTCCTGTATGATCTAATCTAAGTGATCCTGCTCTGGCAGCGGGGGTTGGACCTGATGATATTTCTAGGTCCCTTCCAGCTCCTAACATTCTGAGATTCTGTGGTATGTGACTTGGGAAGATAATTGCACAGCTTTTCATGAGATATGAAAAACGTTTGCTTGGTGATTTTCAGTGGCTGCATTACACCCACAATCTCAAAGCTCAAAGTAGTTACCTTCTGAAGCAAGGAAGGAGTGCAAGAACCACTGCACCAGTGCCATGGTCACCCCATTGCCCACCTCCAGAAATCTGAAATATGTTTTGGTTTCATAATCTTTTGGGTATTTTTCTTACTTTGAACCAATTGACACAAAAGGAAACATACACAAGACAAACCTTTCAACAGGTATAACCCACAAAAGAGATTTCAGAATGCAGTGATTTTCCACATCATTATCCTCATCAAAGAGAGCACTAGTGACTCTGAATGAAAGACTTGATTCACTCTATCCCATTACTCCATTTTCCACTGGGTATTAAAACCTAAACCCTTCATTTACTCATCCCTGGCGAAACTACACAAGGAGTGCACGAGTGATCGGGGTTTTTTTGCTTCTTTCATAATAACAGAGACATTCCCCATACAGAGATCTCATCCATCACTGAGTTTCCACAAGCCCATCTAGCAGTACCACAACTTCCGAGATAATTTCAGCTAATGAAATCACATCATTTTCATTAGCAACAAACAAATCCTGCAACTAATATTTATATGAAGAAAAATACATCTCAGGCCAGCAACATATTTAAATCTCTGGGACAGCAAGAAAAGGATTCCCTGAGACATGCCTTATGCCTGCAGCCCCAAGGAGCTGTGATCTGTGAGTTCTCAATAAAATATATCAATCAGTGTATACATTTGCTCAGTTAAAGGCCCATTAACAGAGAGTAGCTGTTTGCCAACATTTTATCTGTAAGGTCTCCTTTTTAACCTACACTTCTCTGCTGACCATCTTCTTTCATTAGACCTAAGACCAACCATTGTCTTTCCTATGGGAAACTACAGGCCAGTCGGTCTCACCTCTGTCCCTGGCAAAATCATGGAGCAGATCCTCCTGAACGCTCTGCTAAAGGCACATGGAAAATAAAGATGAGTTGGTTTGTGGTAACCAACATGACTTCACCAAGGGAAAGTCATGCCTGACAAAATTGGTGACCTTTTATAACGGAATTACATCAGTGGATAAAGGAAGAGCATCCGATGTCATCTATTTGGACTTCCACAAAGCTGTCCTGTACAACATCCTGGTCAATAAGCTCCTGGATGGGTCTCTGAGCAACCTGGTCTAGTGAGAGGTGTCCCTGCCCATGACAGGGGCATTGGAAGAAGATGATCTCTAAGGTCCCTTCCAGTCCAAACCATTCCGTCGTTACATGATACGATTCTATGGTTCTATTTGTGGGAGTACAATGTCTTCATGAAAAACACAGCAATTAGGTGCTCCTGTCAAGACACCTAACATTTGGCTTTATTTTTAAGAAACATCTAAGAAACATCCTTTTTAAGAAACATTTGTTTTATTTCTAACTCCTGTTAGAATCCAATAGCTGAAACAACACCATCCAGAAACCCAAGTCTCAACTTCGTAAGTTCCAGGTAAGTTCTCCATGAATCGTGATTGTCACCGCTGGCAGAGATGCTAAATAATACTTTGTTCCCAGGTGCCTCAGTGGGAAAGCATACACTGTCACACAGAGTTTGTCCAGGGTACAATTCTGTTGCCTGAAGACAGTCATCTAATGCTATTTCAGACAAACCTACATCATCTAATGCTATTTCAGACACACCTACAACATCCAAGGCATCAACACAAGACACAGAGAGTACCACACCCCTTCTGGAAAAGTACTTTGGGGTAATTTGAGTCATTCTTGTTCAGCTATTATAAATTTTCCTCTGGCAAAAGGAAAAAGTGATTAAGCTGTGCATATAGAAATGGATGAAAATTTGTAAGATGAAAAAAAACCAAACACTATTGAATTTGGTGAATGAGGATATGGTCTATCCCAGAGCTTGGTACTTCATCGTTATATGGCCATCTAAGTTTTAAAGCAACGGTTAATGAGGCAAATGAAAAACTTAATGTTACGTGTATAAAGATGATTAGAATCAAATTATGTTCATGAAAAGAAACTGCCTCTGAAATGAATTCCTTAAATGTCCTGAGGAAAACGAAGAGTGTCAGGAACATTGTTATCTACTGCACTGGCATATGCTTCACTTTTGCAGACTGAATTCCCTTGTATCCTTGCATGACAAATCAGAGAATATCTTTCTAGAAAACCAGGAGTGACATCCAGCACCAGGCTCAGACACCTGTATTTAGGTATCTACATCAGCTGATTCAGTTACTACACATTAATATGCAATGTCCAATGCCCTGGAGCATCCTAATCATCTACACAGGGATAGCAGGTGAGATATACAACCTACAGCTGACCTGTCCCTACCTGGAGAGGCTGCTTCACACCAGAATGAGTATGTCAGAACGTTTCCAATTACACTACATCATTTCATCCAGGGTAGATCATTTGGTCCTAAGGGAAGAATTGAGTTTGCGACTGACACCTGTATAGGTGTCTACATATACGGTCAGGTGTCAGGTGTCAGTAAACTCTCTGTAGGGTTACTGGGGATGGGGGACACAGAATGATAGAATCAGAGAATCTCATGAGTTTGAAGGGACCCAGAAGGACCATCGAGTCCAACTCCTGGCTCCACACAGGGCCAGACAAATCAGAGCAGGGGACTGAGTGCATCATCCAGACACTGCTTGACCTCAGCCAAGCTGGGTGCTGGGACCACTTCCCTGGGGAGCCTGTTCCAGTGCCCAACCCTCCCTCTCAGGAAAGAACCTCTTCCTGAGCATCTTGTTTTCCTATTACCTCTCTGCTCACTATTGTTTTGAGAGAGATGTGAAAGGACTACTCATCACCAGAACATTATGATTTCTGCTGTCATTATTTAGGGTTCAGGGGTCTGTCCACCCAAAAGCTTCACTCCGACCTTACTGTAATCTTGATAAAAAGTCTCTCCCTTTAACACCTTCCTCTAAAAATTATCACCCCAAAACTCATTATCCTTCTACACAAATTACTTGCACTGTCATCTAAACCAGTACTGCAAGAAGAAAAAGAAACAGCATTTCAGGTTCTGGTAAGATAAAAGGATTTTCCTGCTGAGTCAAAGATAGCACACACCTACCTTCTTTGAAGAGACCCAGCACACAACCCCTGCATCCTGTAAAAGTCCCTGTTCTGTATGTAAAATGCAGAGCACAATTCCACTGCAGCCGCCAGGTAGGGCACACCTTTAATTCCAGCACTAAAGGCTCAAACCTCATAGTGACACAGGTGAGAACTGTTTAAGTAACATATGGGCAGGCAATACAGAAGTGACATTACTAGGAAATAGGGCTAAGCTTCAATTTCAATTTTCAGACTCCCTGGGAACCCCAGGGAATGTATAAATTACCTATCCTGCTGCTAGCCATGCTATGCACTTGTAAGAGATTTTTTTATTTTTTTTTTTTACTTAGCCTATTAGAGTTATACAGAGTTTAAAAGTCCGGAGTCAGCAGCTGGCTTTTGCAATTGGGTATTTATAACACACAGACAATGGCCAGAAGCTAAGACTTACAGTTAAAAGCAGAGCTAGTAGGAAAATTATTCCACTTCACAAAAGCAAAAAAAAACAAAACCTGAATCAAATAAAACAGAACTATTGCCTTTTAATCTGTTCTTACCCCACTGATTTTTCTAACTTCTATGAAAAAGTAAAAAATCCAGAGAATGGCTGTTTATATAGCCCATATGTCAACTTATATATACACAATCAACAGCCTAAAATGTAGCCAAAGTCAGGCTTGATGGGGCTCTGAGACACTTGATCTAGTGAAGACCCCACTGCAGGGGTGGGACTGGATGGCCTTAGAAGATCCCTTCACACGTAACACCATCTATGACTGAGATTCTATGCTTCTAAGATATAAAATTCATCCTCATGAGACAATTTCACTCAGTTAAAACACATTTTTGGTCAAGAAATATTTCTTTACAAAATTTTTAGGGTAATCTAAATTAGGTCTCTAATTTGCTAGTCATTCGTATCCTTTCCAGTCTCTTTTCCCTGGAAGTCTAGGCTCCATATGTAAAAGGCATAATCAGCCTCTCTTTTTAAAGAATATGCCTGCAGTGGAAAGATTTAAATTTAAATCTCAGTATCTGTAACACTACTCCATCCAAGAGATGCTTGTGCTGCATGTGGCAACATACAGTTTGCATTTATCTGAGTAGGATTCAGTGTTGACACTAATTCAGCTCTTCTCGCTTGTGGCAGAGGTATGGAAAGAATGTGATGCACAGGGGAAACGCCATCATTTCATCACAAATCTACGTTCTCTGATTCTGTCATCTGATCCTAACTGAATGAAATAGTGGCAGCAAGCTGCTCAAAGGTGATGTTCAAATCCTACAAGTGCTGTGAGGCTACAGCACGACGGAAGAGTAAAGATAAAGAAATCTATGTCAGTTTTCTAGAAAAATGACTGAATTATGTTTGTATAAGCTTATGACAACAGAATTGACATATAAAAGGTCAATAAGTTAAAGGGAGTCATGTATATGCCACCAAGTTGTAAAAGCAATCTGTTAAGATCACAAAAGAAGAGGGGTTTTTTCTTTTTTTCTTTTCCTTTTTTTTCCTGCAGCTTTTATTTTTTTAGCCTTTGGTAATGAACGGAGTTTACATCTATTCCTGCAAGGACTGCCCAAGCACAAGAGTATGTCCTCTTTCTTCGAGAGCTTTCTATAGAAACTTCTGGGTTGTTGATAATGTGAAGGTAGTGTAAGGAAAGAAAAGGTATTAATGCATCTCTTTGTATCTGGAAAGATATAACGCTAACCATGTTCTCTCTCCACACAAAAAATTCCCCTGGAAAGTTCTGGTTATATATTTCTATTTATACTCTTGAGAAATAAAGTAGACACAAATGCATTTTCAGAGACTGTTGGTCTCGATGTCACAAAATCAAAGTGAAAATTATTTCAATAACATAGCCTGTAGCCTTCTCATTATGGTGGTAGGGAGCTATCCCTTGTTAAAGGACTTACACAGAGATGAGTACCTATTTAGACACCATTGTAAATGAAGACAATACATTTATTTCATTGCTATGGTTACTAAATCAAGTATGAAGTATAGAAATATGGTTCACAAGGAAAAAGAATCAAGAAAAATAAATGATATTCTGCTTCAGAAATGCAGAAGACATTTTTTTTTTAAAAAAAAAGGCTTCACAGTTTAAGAAACAATTAATTATTAGAACTCTCACAACACATTTGATATAATCTCATTGTAACCTGATTGCAGCCATTCTTATGTCAGGGCTGTTGCACTCTCCTTGCTTTTACCCATCCTGCCTTTTATTTTTCTTGCAGGAGAAAACCTTGAGTCTTTTATCTGGGATACTGGGGAAAAACGATGTATCACTGCAAGCCTAAAGGCTGGGCATAGAGCTAGGCTTGGACAGACCCTCTCCTCTTCTCCAACATCTCCCTGGGACCTGTCAGACACAAATGGGCTGAGGGCTCTACTAAATGGTTGCTCGCATCCAGCAAACGGGATAGCAGATGATCATCTCAGATGTCAGGGAATAACTCAAAAGTGTTTCCTGAGGTGATCTCTAAAATGCAAAAGCTCAGAGGGCCAAAGGACTTTTTCTAAGTGACCTACCATCACAAATTTCTTCACCCAGATCACAACTGCTGTCTTGCAGGTTTGGATAGGACTGTTCCCCATCAACACAGCAGATTTAGGCAACTGAGGTGATCCAAAAGTACCAAGATCAGGAGAAAAGCCGATAGAAATTGTCACCATCACATTTTATTGCCTGGAAATGTTGTGAAGCTGCACTCTATATATGGTCCAAACAGGCTGTTAAAAAGTCTTTATTGAACCAAAACAGAGAGAATTAATGGGTAAGACTATAAATCCCACCCTCTTTCCTTTGATGACACACAGTCAACAATTTAATTCTACCCACTGACTGAAACACCGCTTGCTCCAGAGGTGCGAGTCAAATTGCATTTGGTTCATGTGAGCCCTCATCAGAACTATTCAAAATCGAAGGCTAAAAATGCTGCAGTCAAACTCTTGGGCAAAGTTAATCAGAAGCACAGGGATGACACTCTGGGACAGGACGTACTAAAGCCAAGATTAATCTACCTGACATTCTGCTGCCGCCTCCTCAAAGCAAATCCAAACAAATTCAGGACAACAGCTCCCAGAACAGTCTCTATCTTACTTGGGCAAAGCCAGCCATGCAGCCACTTCACACACTTGGCACGCCTGGAAATGTCTCTGCCATAGCCAATTAGGAAGAAATCTGATTAATTAGGATTTCTTCATCCTTCTTTTCTGACCAACACATACCAATGGATTATTTATCCATATTAAATGGAATTCTTCAGATACACTGCCTCATAAGAAAAAAAAAAAAAGGAAAAAGCTCTTCTAGAGTCACAGAACAGAGCCAAGAAGATCCAGATGGATTTAAAGCATTTAAATTAATACTGTTCCCACATACCCCAGTGTGAGTGCACAGCTGTACTGCAGTCATATTTATAAAGGAGACAGTCTGGCTCTATCCCGTCAGTTAATATTGTGCCATAGCTTCATGACACAGTACGCTGGCATCACTCTAGACGCAGTACGTTGGCATCGCGTGTGACAGCCATTGCCCCTGTTAGCTTTTGGAGTAAGATATTTGAAATCCCCAAAGCGACTGAGGAGCCTGAAGTTTGCTGAGTTTATTGGGACTGAGCCTACTAAATCACAGAGGGGCTGTAGAAAAGGCAACCTCCTACACGAGAAGATGTGCACACAGCCCAACAAAGAAAAGAAAGGAGGAAAGGACGGACTAACAGAAATAGTTAGGACACTAGTACTGAAGGAAATGCCTTTTTATTCTCTGAAACAAGATGCAATTTCTGAAAGGAAATGGGAAGAGAAAAAAGGCAAGTGCAGGTCTATGAGAATAACCGTGTTTTATCTGCTATGGCCCCAAGATCGCTGCTCCTAGAGATTAGGAGTTATAGAGTCTCACTCAGAAAGCACAAGTGAGCCTCTCTGTGTAAGCCTAACAAAAAAAAAATTGAAAATCGGTTTGCTGAGGTACTTCTATCTGACTAAGAATTGCATCTAACCACGTAACTTCCATGAAACGGCAAATAACTGCCTCATGAGCTGCAATAACGGGAAGTCTGGAGAGCAAATCACAAAAATGAGTGGTTCTGGTGAATGAACCTCGACATGCTTGGATGTTGGGAGCTGTGCTAGGTCAGGTTTTGGTGCTTTTCTGCCCATGCCAAAGGCTTGGGAGTCTTTAGAATTCTCTAGGCAATGCAAAGTCAAGTGCTGTAATGAACCTTGAGCTCTTCTTGAACAAAAACTCTGCACCTGATTTTAATCTCTGCTAAGGCTTGCTGCAAACCTGCTGTGCTCCCTATGTAAAGAAGCCACAAAATGAGTATAAATGGAGCTTAAGTAGCAGACACGTAATATGAAAATGATCAGAATCCAGAACTTTATTAGCATCCAAAATCTAAAGACTCAAACTGAAACACCATGAAACCAAAGAGGGAAAACAATCCTATAATGTAAGAAATTGGAGCAGCTTTGCAGGATCCTTTAATAGAAGATGTCCCATGGAAAAAGTTACTCCAAAAATGAGCTGTTAAAGCCCAAAAGTCATCCGCTTTCTTGCATAAATGAGCATTAACGTGTGTTTCTCTTCCTAAAGGTGGCACAAAGGAAGAGCCAACAAGCGTACTGAGAATTCTGCAGAGATTTCGGTAAAAAGTACTGAAAAGAGAGACTTTTTTGGAAGGTAAACTTGATTTCCCAGTGGGGATGAGTAAGCAGTCATTTCCCTTGCAGGCAAATGAAAGCAATGATGAGCTTTCAAAGATGTCATTCACAAAACTGCCCTTAATGGGAGAGCAGAGTGACTGAATCCAGGCAGGAAATTAAGAGACAGAGCAGGGACGGTCATTTTGATGAGAAGACTCAAAGAGAACAGAGAAAGGAAACAAGGGGGCTGTGCAGCACTGTTCTCTCCTTTGACTGGGTCCCATTAATGCAACGAGTCATTTAAGAGAGTGATGAAAAGAGTGGAAATCTTTGAAAAAACCCAACTTTTTAAAAGGCATAATTCTGTTTGAGTTTCAGAATTTTTCTTTCCAAATATGCCAAAATACATCCCAGCAGGACAGATGAGCTTATGCTATATGGATTATCTGGTGATAGGGGTATTGTCATGGAAACACCTTTGCTCAGAAGTGATTACTTACCCCTGCTCTCATTCCCTTCATATATTAATAATAGATATTTTAGTTTTTGTAATTAAGGCAGTAACAGACTATGGACCTGAATCATCTCCTACCTCCTGTATGGATTTCATCCTGGTTTTCAGCTGTGTCATCTCTCATTTGCAGACAGACTGCAGTAGTGGCCCACAACCCAAGGGAAAAACTGGCCAGGGACTGCTCCCAGTGTCTTTCGCAAAGATGGACGTGACTTTTAGACTACAAGCCAGTGAGTATGGAGATACACAGATACAGAAAACACAACTTACAACTCAGGACTTCAAACAAGACAGATGAAATGGGATTCTCCTCCAGAAATTTTGACTTGGGTGTTTGCAAGAAGGTTTTTAAGCTCCCTTTAAAGACAATAAAGTCTTGCTGCAGAATATAGTTACCTTAAAATAGGCATCCATAGTTATTATTTGAGATGCCACAGAGATCTTGGCCAGCTCCTGACTACGATCCCCATTGGTCTAATCTCCTGTGACTACCAAGCCATGTCTACCAGCTTCATGCAGACATCTCAGATATCCCTGCTGGTATTTTAACAGCAATCGACATATATGTATGGGCAACTTAACTGAGCCCAATAGAGCCCAGATTCCAATTCAACTCCTCCTAAAGTAAACATTTATCTCTGGTGAGCAGAAATGATCTAAAGACTCTGGAAGTAAAATTCAGTTTCCTATAAGAGTTGTTCAGAGGAGTGACTGCTGTCCTGGGTAAAACCTGCTGAAACAACTCAAACAAGATGGCAGTGACCCTGGCACTCCTTATTCCATGGCTCTAGATACATGGCTCACAATAATTTCACTTCCCTCTTAAGAGATTTTACACCTCCTGATGTTAGTAAAAGAAAAAGCTATTGAAGTTGGGAATAACTGACACAGATGGCACAGTCAAACCACGATAACCTTGCATAAAAATAGTGTAATATGTGATTAGGGTGATTAAGAAAAAGCAAAGTTTATACACATATTCATCTGACTGCAGAAAGTCCCCCTCCCCCAGCCCTAAAGGTTATGTTTCTACAAATAAACTATGCATGGCCAGGATATGGTCCCGAGCAGAGATGTATCTGGGTGGCCCATGGAGCCTTGCAGATCATGGAGTCTGTCCCAGCACTGCCTGTACCAGGGGACACAACAGGCCTGGCACTAACCTCCAAAGTTGGTATGGGCACAGCCAGCCTGGTTTGGTTTGTTTGAGTAACTATTTGAATGCAACAAGATGAAAAAGGGCAGGTTTAGATTAGACATTAGGAAGAAATTCTTTAGTCCTTACTTTAGAGGGTGGTGAGGGTGACCAGGGAGGTTGTGGAAGCCTCATCCCTGGAGATGTTCAAGGCCAGGTTGGATGGTGCTTTGGGCACCCTGGTCTA
The DNA here is from genome assembly GCA_013399135.1 of Heliornis fulica. Classification (NCBI taxonomy): domain Eukaryota; kingdom Metazoa; phylum Chordata; class Aves; order Gruiformes; family Heliornithidae; genus Heliornis; species Heliornis fulica. Next base: position 44,240 of record VXBZ01002432.1, on the reverse strand, counting down.
GTGAAGGTTGTCCCTGCTCATGGCAGGGGGCTGGAACTAGATGGGCTTTGAGGTCCCTTCCAACCCAAACCAGTCTGTGATTCTTTGACAATCTGGCCTGAGGGTCAGAAAAGGGGCCTGATACTTTTTTTCTTTTTTCCCACTACCAAGTTGACCCCAAGTACGCTAAACTCAATCTTTTCTCTTTCCCCTAGGTTCCTGTTACTATTGAATGACAGCTCTTTTTCTTGCTGTTGTTTCACACTCCAGCTTTGCTGCGTTTCTGTGCCCCATGGGCTTCCCATGGACTGCAGCTGCAACACTCAAGTGTGACTACTGGTCTGCCATCATTCTCCCCCAGTAACACCATTCACACTGGTTGAGTTCAGTCCAGTCACACCTGCCTGACCTGCGCCTACCTCTAACTCATCATTTGTGGGGAAGAAGTTCACCCCTCCGGATCTTTTAGGACTTGGTAGAAAGAAGCAAAATGGAAAAAAACCCACATCAAATATATTTCTTCAGAAACGAAAAATTGTTTTGTGACAGAAGCCTCATTCCCACAATTTAGAGGAAGTGTTGCCGGTCTGCCCATAGCCCCATACTATGTCATTCTCTAGTTTATATGAGTGTTAATAGATGAAAAATGATGTAAACATGATGCAGTGCAGATGGGAGGAGCCAGAGTCACATAATGATGAACTCACAAGGTTAGACAGGTTTGCAGATGGAGCCTGGTGACTTTAGATCATGTCTCTTTCCCTACCTGTGGGACCACCCAGCTATCACTGCAATCCCTGACAGACATAAGCTCATAAGAGATGAAGATTGAGCCCAGAAAAAAACATAGACAGGAAAGACAGGAACAAGAAAATCTGGAGACATTTGGGTAAGAAACGTATAAACCTGACCAGGTTGGTAATTGGAGTGGATTTCACAGCATCAGATTCATTTAGGTTGGAAAGACCTTTAGGATGGATTCAGCATCTCTAATTACTCCTTTTTTTCAAAGTTTTCTATGAAAAGCTACAAAATCTGATCCAGTTACATCGATCTAAATGAAAACACCACTGACTTGCATCTGTGCAAAGCCAGAAAAACTGGGGAAAAAAGTCTGTTTAGATTTATTTCCTGCATGCATCTGTGGGGCTGCACCCTCAAGATACATTATTTAGAAAGGCAGAGAAACAAGGTACTATCTGGCCATCATGTACACCAAATAGCCGGGATGACAGGTACAATTACTTTAACGGCAGGCGAGCACCCTGAAGGTTACTCGAATGGTCACTGATGAGCCTGGAACACAGTTTTACAACATTAAACTCTGAAATCCCTCGTAGAGCAGAGTTAATTTTTAAAAAGAGTGAAATCTATAGTCGACTACCCTCTTCCTCCTCCCTCCAACCCCAGGCCCCCCAAACACTGGGTCTGGCGGTTATTCTGATCCCTGGAGTTTGATGCATGTTTGATTCACAGACTGCAGCATGTCTGCACCAGATGGCCCCTAGTTAATGAACACAAACTCATCACTTTTACTCACGAGGGAAATGTGCAGCTCAATCTGATTTGTACTCGACAACTAAAAATATTTTAGTATTTTTAGCGAGCATTTTACTGTTACAAAATGGCATTTGAGGAAAGCATTAAAAGAACACAGCCTACCCAACAAATGTACTTCCACAGATGAAGAACAGCGCTGCTGCCTTTTCCCCTCCTCATCAGAGCTAAGTTAACATATTTCCCAACCTTAACACTGCAAGCAGCACATAAAGCAAGCTGTAAGATCTGAGACCTTCTCAGGCACCATTAAGCCACTTGCAAAAAGTCTCCCGAGTTTGCTGAAAGCAGGATTGAGCTCTGAGTTTGTTATCATAGGAGACTTGAAAGGATACAGGTCATATTCTTAGCTAGCATAAAACAAAGAAAATGCTTGGAAACTACCAGGGCTGTGATTATTTATACCAGCTAACGATCAGTGTGCATGGGGTAACTGTGATTTTCAAGTGTAGTGAACAAGATGTAACTAAATGAGAATATAAAGGATATATTTTAAAAAATAGTAATAGTAATAATTATACTGCCATGATATACAAAAGATTTTCCCCCAAGGAAAAGATGAAAACCACATCTCCCAGTCTATAACCCAAAACAGGATGAATTGCTTCCCTTGGAGTCTAGGGGCCCAAAATAATGATTGCAAATATGCAACATGAGCCACAATCCCAGAATTTAAAGAAATCTCTATTTTAATTTCATTTTGAAAAAGCTTTTGGGCATGTCAAAACTTTAATGTCGTTTTAGCCTAGAATGTGACTTCCTCACTACTCTGTGATTTTACATGCTTGAGATGCACACCACAAGGTCATTAAAATGCAATTCTTAAGCATATTGTTATCTGGAAAGTTGTTAGAGGCATTGCACATCGATGCAAATATTTTATATAGTTGGGCATTTCGTTCACTCCATGGAGTTTCTGCTGTTACTCCTCTACTACAGCAATGCATTCTCTACCCATAGTTTCAAGACTGCATAGAATAAATCAGATTAAAAAACTGAGAGGAAAGTCACATACTAAGCATACTGCTTTACATCACATCCTTCAAGAAGCAAGCTGGCCAAGCCACATAGGAGCTGACTCCTGGATGCCGTGGACAAACTAGTCAGAGCGGGGCATCTGGGTCTTACAGCTGCCAGAGTCATGCCGGCAGCAGGCACCTGCCAAGCCAATCTACTGGAGGCCGAACACATTTCCCACCCCTTCCGAAAGGAAGAGGCAGTGCCAGAAGGGAATATTACTGGATAATGACTTATTTCTTGCAGCAGTGGAAGGCAAACACATTATGTGTGCAAGGCCAGCTCCACAGCAGCATTCCCACAACCTATTTTACCTCTCTAACCACAAACTTTCTCAACGACACCCACCTCCATTACACGGCTGTGATAAAGTTATTAGCTGTTACATCACAAAATACCAAAATTACACAAACATCAGTGTTAAGCACGATATTTGCAATGGCTGATCCAGTGAAGAACAGAAAGGAAAACCAGAAGATGCCAGGGGGCCACCGCAGTATCCTAAACCATGGAGGAGTTAGTCAATGGAAACACCCATCAGGCTACATTCATCTTGAAATGCTGGGAAGAAATCCCTAATCAAGCTTTGCTTCCTGCTCTGTGGGCCACCTCAGTCAACTTTCTTCTCTTCTGCAGCTCTCCACTAAAGCACCTAGATTCACTAGATCAAATTGAAATATTTGCTGTTTGCCACATAAACTTCTCAAGGCAGGGATCACCTCCCATGAGGTGATGATGCAGGGCTGTAATGCAGCAGGACATCCCATCTCACATGGATCATCAAGGAATCAGTCAGGGTTGATCCCCATCCCTGGGGAGCAATCTTGCAATAGTCACAAACTGGACAGTACGCACAAAACCTCCCTCTCTCAGGATATTTCTGTTCTTTCACGCTTACACACATAAATCAAACTGGGTTTTGTTTACATGTGAAACAGAAGCACATACAAACCTTCATAATCTTGATGTTGTCAAAGAAATTGAATTTGTTTTCTGATCTGTCCTACACAGTCTACAAAGCATAAAAGAAATGTTGGAAAGAAATCTTTACTTAACTAAAGGAGTCAAAATGCAATTCAGAATGAAAATTTAATTGCAACTTTACCTCTCTAATCATTCTTGCTTATGTATATTATGACGTACTGAAGCTACAACCTGAACACGTTTGGAAATCCTTCATTAGGACTCCTCTAAGGATCCAAATGGCTCTAGCATGTACATCTTCATCTCATTCATCTCCCCTTCAACACAAACATTCTGATGTGCAAGCTCTTCATTCTCCCCATCCTTTACAACTGGATATAAATGGGGGATGCACAAGGTCTTTGATGGGGGAGCACAGACCATCTATCACCCACAACAAGACAACACAGTGGGAAAGTCATCACTTCTTCCACCTCGTGCCAAATTGTGACTTTCAAAACAACAGGAAGAAACGTGCATTCCTCTTCCATGCTGCAAGGTAAAAAGCTGCTCGGATCAGAATTCCTTCTCTTCCACTTCTGTATGGCTAAATAATAAATAAACTGTTTAACTTGACAGAATTTAAGAAGCCAAGCACTAAAGCTGTCTTGCCCTGCAGACGGAATGCCATTCCATTAGCAGTGATGGCAAAGGTACATTGAAGTTACTAACACTACACGTACTGATTTTAGTTCCTCGCAGGGTCACTCTGCTGTGCTGGACAGGTCTCACTGTAATCAGGAAATCTCAGCACATTTCCCTGTTAACCTTCTCGTTCTTTCCTCACTCACACCCCTCTTAAACGTAAGCCAAAGAAACAAATAAAATTTCAGACCATGCCCATGCACCATTAAAAATAGGCATGCAGCACTTGCCATACATAATTCATTCTTCCTGTACTTCCAGTCAAGACGTCTTCACTTTGCAAGTGTAAAGTGACAATTCTTGCAGATTTGGGAAATAATCTTTTACATCTGTTACAAGCTAGCAGACACCATTTGGCAGGTGTTAAAAAAAATACCATATAGGACCAGGAATACGGCGTTCTGTTTGGTTAGAAGCATTCTTGAACTACAAGTCTGTAGGGGAAAAAAAAATAGGATGACTTGTAATGTTCTTTCCTTCTGACAGAAACATTCTAATTTTCCAGCCATACATCTATTTCCTTTGTGCATTATGCCTTCCTTATTCCTTACTCTTTTCCTTTTCAAATGCATTATTTCACTGGATCATCTTCGTTTTGAAAATATTGTTTTGGTTTTGTTTTTTTTTTTTTTTT